>ABLG01000141.1:0-20022 GCA_000172435.1 Meloidogyne hapla | reverse complement strand
CGTTTTTTGGGGGGGGGGGGGGGGGGCGGGATAACAGAAAAGTACCATTTCTATTTATTAGAAAAATAAGGTTGCTTTTTAAGTCAAAAATCTTTTGACTGGGAATTCCAAGAAATTTCCTGATAAAAATATTTTTTGAAGTCTCTCTAAAACGGAATTGACTTTTCAAGGCCAATACCCGAACGTTAGGGTTTTTTTATAAAACTGAATCTTAAGAAAAGTAACCGGAAAGGACAAGGTGTCCATACTAGAGACCGGACTCGAGCATCGATCGAGAGTATCGATTCGATAACCGAGATTTTTTTCGAGATCTCGTCTCGGTCCGATCTCTAGTCCATACCCTAAACCTCTAAAACCTAATTTTTCTTCAACCCTAAACTGAAGAATCTTTGAGTATCAGAGTGTTAATTTTGAATATCAGACTATCTTAAATAATAATTAAAAAAATTTTTCAAACTCAAAGCAACCCTATTTCTTTAGAAAAAATTATTTTAAAAAAATAAAATATTAGAATTTGTGGAATTTATTGAAGTCTTAATAGAAATATAAATTTTGTATTAAAAAATAGATTTTTGTATATTTACTATTTTTGGGAATGAGATCATTAATTTCTCGTCTTTTATATTTTTCTAGTTTTTTTAAAGACTAGAATTATTTTGTTTTTAATTGCCTAAAAAAATAAAAAAAATTTTTCTAATGATTTTCATAAGCGTTGAAGTTGGTGATGATGAAGTTGAGCAGAAATATCAGCTGAACTACCAACAATTGATAAATGTGTTTGAACAGACATAGATGCTGCAATTTTCCATCCCATGGCGCTGGGACCGAATTTGTAGACCTTTAAAGGAAAATTTTGATAAAATTTTGATTTTTGGTAAAATGATGAGACTAACCAATTTTTTAGGATAAAGTCCTGATTTGGGCACAGGAACAAGTATTTCTTTTTCGTAATAAGTCCTGAAAAGAAAAATAATTGAGAGATGACAAAATATCCCAATATAGTTTATCTAATAAACTATCCCAAAATCTCTCGTTATAATGCCACTCTAAGGGAAGGATAATTATAGGCTTGTATCCGTTGTGATTTATAACGAGAGTCAAATTGTGTTTTAAAAATTTGGAATAAAAACAGAATGCCAACCTTGGGGAAATACATAAAAATAATTAGGAAAATTTTTTTAATTTAAAAACACAATGCCAAAAATACAAAAATGCCCCAGAAAAATAGGAAAATTTCTAAAAAAATTCTTTTCTCACCTCATTGCACGACTCAACTTCTCATAAGTCATTTTTTGATTATTTTTCTTCTGTCCCCATAGGAAAGCCAAACGTTCAGATTCCACAATTCGAAACACTCCTTCTGATGGATCTTCCCAACGAACAATTGAAGGACATGTTCTAGGGTCTTTTAAAGCATCTCTAATAAATTCCCATAATTTGTTGCCTTTTGTGTGTTGAGAACGTTTTCTAGGTCTGCCGTCTTTATTTCGACGAATTTTTTGCTCTGCTACTGAAAATAAGGAAAAATATAATTTTGTTGGAAAGGGGCATTTCACCGTCAAAAATTATTTTACAACTCAAAACTACCAGTCGGTGAATTGTGTCTTTCGGTGAGTTTACCCATAAAGGAAGTTTTTTAAAATAAAAATGCAAGAACATTTTTACACTTTTTCCTTTTTATTTCCAATAAATTTATGACCTTTCCAAATACATTCTTAAAATGTTCCACTAACTAGAACTCCAAAAATACGTCCAAAAATTAAGTGCAAAATTTTTTACAAAAAAGCTTCCAATAAATTAAAAGAATCAAAGGATCTCTCTCATTAATGTGTAATATTAAAAAATAAAAATAATAATTTTTTCGTTCCACGACTCTTACTTAAAAATATTAAAAGTAATAAATTTGGGAAAATATTTTTAATTCAGTTCGTTTATAAATTTCTACATCATCTCCCTTAATTTATTGGACTTTAATAATTTATTAATTTGTGTAATTTTGCAGAATTTTTGCAGAAAATGAAATAAAAGCAAATGAAATAATTTTGCAGAAAATGAAATAATCAGTTGAAGGGACAAAATTTGTTTAATTTATTCTAATATTTGTTAGACCAACAACTAATAGAATTCCCTCTTATTGGAGAGGGTTCTCTTATTAGAGAGTGCCTTCCTATTTAGTGGCTGATTATTAGAGGTACCTGATTATTAGAGAGTGCCCTCCTATTAGAGCGACTGTATACTGGAGAGCGTCTGACCCTTATTAAATACAGTATATTCCAAGGATATAGAAAACACATTTTCTTTAATTTTCATATAATTCCCGTACCTTTCAAACTACGCTGACCCGGTCTCATTCCTCTAACACCCATTCTCCCTCCAACATGTTGTTGACTTCCTCCAGGCTGTTGCTGCAAAATATGATTAACAGAAGCTGCAATTTGTTGCTGTCTTTGTTGTGAAGGGTGTATAGGGGCAGGTGCGTGTATTGTCCCCTGATGTTGTTGTAACGCCAACAGAGAGGATTGCCCAACTGTTGGAGATAATAACTGTCCAAGAGGAGGTAAAGGACCTGTTAATCTTTGTTGTTGATAGTGCTGCTGTTGTTGTTGATTATTTGCAGCAATTCCAGCGGCTGCTAGAAGAAGTCCTTGTTGCCCTGAAGAATCGGAAGATTGAGGGGCAGATAGCTTCAAAGCTAAATTAGCCATCAATAAATTCCCAACGGCAGCGTTGTTTGCCCTAGTCATTGGGAGAGGTTGTTGTTGTTGAGGTTGGTAATTTTGATGAGGATTTTCTTTTGAGGACTGTCTCTGATCGTTAGAACTACTGCTACAAGAAGGTCCGTTAATACGCATCCATTCATCAATAAAAGTTTCGTCAGTAACCAATTTACAAAATTCACCAAATAGTAAAGATCCATAACTGTAATTTTTTTTATTTAGAAAAATTAATATTAAACTGTTTTGGAGTTTTTGAAAGATATGAGAATTTATAAAATTTAAGCAATTTTAAAGAGGAAATGACTTTACTTTTGCGGACAGCTTTTGCGGACTTTTTTAGTAGTTAAAAAATGTCCGCAAATATTGTCCGCAAAAGTAAGTCTTGAAAAAATGCCTTATTCCCCATTAGGTATGTTTAATGAGATCATCAAACAGTAAACAAAAAATTAATAAAAAAAGTAGAATAAATGAAATTCCAATAAATGATTTATTTGTACTTTTAATAAAAAAAGAATTATTTCATGAAAATAGACTTTTACACTCTAAACTATAATTAATTATTTGTCGAAATTAATTAATCAAAAAAGTAGACAACTTTTTTTTATTTTTAAAAATTTATTTAATTTATATGTCTTTGTTTATTTTTAAAAATAATTTTTTTTTATTAAAAAAAATAATTTTACTTGGGATCTTGCTCTTTAAAACTTTGCTCATTCATCAACATTAATAAAGGTCCAGTGCATTTGGCGAACTTTGTTAAATTCATATTTTCGCCTAAAATCAATAAAATATTTATTTTTTATGAAGATTTTTAATTATTTTAAAAATTAATCATTAAATATGACTAATAAAATCAAAAAATAAACAAATGCCCTGAGGGCATATTTTTTAAATTTGTTCATAATAATTTTAAAAAATAATTTTCGTGTCAAGTTGAGCCAAAGGGTTCGTCAGGTAAAAAAAAAAAGTGGGGATAAGAGCTGCCAAAAAAAAAGTGGGGATAAGAGCTGCCAAAAAAAACGTGAAAAAGGAAAATATCGGAAGGAGGTCATCCCAAGTTTAAAAAATAAAAAAAAATTTTTTTCTCACAGGGAATTCTATGCCTTCTTGCCACATCCAAAATCCAAGCAATAACATCATCATCTGACCATTCTCTAGGTTCTTTTCTTTTAAAACGCATTAAATCCACCTTGTCCTCTAATAACTAAAAAAAATTTTTTTACTTAATATATAATTTTCCAAAAATTACCGGTATAGGCTTAGATTGTGTGCTAAGAGGGCGTAAAATATTTGGAGTGGATAACTGATTCAAAAATGCTCCAACTTGGGCATTTAACCCTTGTTGAGGACTTAGTGGCATAGAAGCGGCTGAATGTGCTGCAAATTGTAAAGCTGCCAATTGTTGTTGTTGTTGGTGGTTTTGATGTTGTTGTACAGCAATTGCTGCATTTACTATATTTACGGCAGCATTAGCTATAGCATTACTTAAATGTTGTTGATTTGAAATGTTTTGAGGGGAAGGTTTTGCTGTTGGTGGTGATGTATTGGAAATGTTGTTATCAAAATTAGGGTTATCAGAAGGGAAAGCTGTTTTGGGAGCAGATGTTTGTGGGAAGCTAAATTGGGCTGTTGAAGGTCCTCCACAGATTAATTGATTTTCGGGTGGAGGTTTCTGTAAAAATTTAAAAGTTAAAGTAAGGATTAACAAGAAGTCTCTATCTTAAAAGGAAAACCGATCTCCCTTTTTTGATAGTTCTATTGACCCTAGAACAAAAGGAATAAGTAATGGAGCCGGGTAAGTCAAAGCTGATAACTCAAGACTAATTAATAGAAATATGTGAGGGAGCAACTAAGTTAGAAAGTATTAGTCTTCCCTAACGTATTAGTCTTCCCTAACGAACGTTTGTTCCAAAGCTTCAAGTAGTCTCCGTAAAAATTTTAATCACCTCTTTTTGTTTCTGTCCAGAATCAGCATTTGACAATGCCGCAAAAAAGGCGTCAAGTCCTTTCTGAGGTGGACCTCCTTCCAATTTTCTACTTTGAGTAGAAGCTCCTTCCTCACTATGAGTTAATTGTTTCTGTTCATCTTCTCTATGGAAAGTCTGATCTGTTATAGTGGTGTTTTGTTGATCTTGCCGTTGTGTGACGTATTGGGGTTGTTCAAAGGATCTAGGTAGAGGGCTTTTCTAGAAATTAGTAAACGATTATAAATTCTTTTAAAAATAACCCATAGGTCTAATCTTTCTATTGGAGAGTACCTGTTTATCATACGAGTGTGCCTTTCTATGGGAATAAACAAATTAAAAATCTTCTCTACCTGTTGATCATTAGCATCCCCGTTGCCCCCACCTCCTCCCCCTCCACCACTAGCTGTTAAAAGCAGCGGATCGATGAAGCCAATCTTTGCACTAAGTTGGCGTTCAATATTGGTAAAGAGCCTGTCCGCAGCTGTTGTGGCGGCACTGAGCGGAAGCGGCGAAGGAAGTAAAGTACTGTTAGGTGAACGTTGAAAGGCTGAAAGTGGCGGTGGACTTGCAGCTTCGGCTGGACAACACAGCAGTGACGGCTCTTGGCAGCCCAAAGCCAGAAATCTACGCATGGGCTTTTTATCTCAATTCAATCAGCAGCGGCGGCAATAAAAAGCTGCTGCAACTGAAATTGTTTTTTACGTTGTTTAATTTCTCTCCAAATTTTTATTAAATTAATTTTTTAATTTTATTTAGAATTTATAGGGCAATTCAATAAAAATCGTTTAATTGTAGTTAAAAGTTTTTGAATAGCAAAAAGTCGCCCTATATTAACTGAAAATGGAAAATAATGATTAATTTTATTAAATATTATATAAATAGAAATTAGTTCCGGAAAGGAACAGAAATAAAATTCTTCCTTAATAGTGATAGAGAAATAATTATAAATTCCGGAAAAGAATTAAGAGAAAAATCATTCCGGAAGAATCTGTAATAATTTTCCGGAGTTTATACAAATTCCGAAATAAATACAGTAATCCGGAAAATCTTCCGGAAACGAAATAAATCCGGAAAAATTACAACGACTTATTCCTGGACGATTTATCAATCCGGAATTTAATTTCCGGAAAAACATTCCGGAAATTAAATACTATATAAACAGAGCAAAAAGTGTGCAAGGAAGGAAGATAAAAAAGGGAGGGAGGGAGATAAAAAGAGATAAAATGATTGTATTATTTTTAATTTAAAAAAGTGAACATTTTGTACTTCTAAAAATTTATTATAAACCCCGACAAAGTGTATAGACAGAGCAAAGAAGAAAAAATAAATTTTGAAAAATCAGAACGAGAACGGCGGTGATAATAAAAGTTTAAACAATTTCAAAGAACTTGGGGCGATTGACCTTAGAAAGAGTAAATGATAATAAAAGAAATAAAAATTTTTAGAAAAATTTTGAGAAAAAGTAAAAGTCAAACCACAAACATAATAAATAATTTCCCCTAAACTACACGAATTTTCTTTGATCAAAAAGTGAGCTTTTTCGTTTATGTGGCAAAAGAAGGAGAGAGGAACTGGAGAAGGCAAGGTGAGAGGAACCGTTAGGGCGCGGTTTTATAAAATTGTCAAAAAACAACATAGAATCGTGAAATTTTGCACTGATAATCTTAATTGAGATACATAACTTGAATAAAAATTTCAGAATTTTTGGTTAAGTTTTTGAGAAATTATGGCCAAAAATGTTGAATTTTGGAAGGAAAAATGCGATTTTTTGCGGGTTTTCGACCATAACTTTTGAAAAACAAAACCAGAAATTCTGAAACTTTAAGAGGGGCTAAACTAGAAATGAAGGACATCCGGTAAGATTTTTACGTTTCTAGCTTCTAATATAAATTTTTTATATAAGCTCGCGCCAATCAGACACCCACGCCCTTACAGCCCCATAAAAGGAGAAAAAATATTAAAAAAAATTGAGGACATACAAACGCGCAAATTTTAAAGAAAAATTTTAGTCATTTTATTTATTTTAACAATAAAAAGTAATAATAAATTTGCCTAAAAATACGTGGTATCAAAAAAGCCATCACTGCAATTTTTATTTTTAAATATTTTTGCCTTATCAAACAAACAAATTTTCATATTTAAAACAGGGAAAATAAATATAAATAATAATAAATAGGAGTGAATATGTAAAAATTGTGGTTAAGGCCGATCGGGCGATTGGTGAGTTGACGAATGATGAGAAAATGAAAAAGAGAAAAATTGGGGGAGATTGAAGGTATTAAAAGAGAAAAATTGATAGAAAAGAGAAAAATAATAATAAACAAGGAAAAAAATTATTTAAAAAAATAAGGACACAAAAGTTTACGTAAATGAAAGGAAGGACAGTCGAGAACGTTTGTGTGTTAAATTAGTCCTAAGGGAGTAGAAAAAAATAAAAAAGAAAGAAAATTCTTTAGTCGAAGAATTTAAGAAATAAAAAATATAGAAGGGGTTTTTTTGATATTGGTTTGAGGGATGAAAAAGAGAAAAGTGGGTTTTATTAGATGTTGGAGCGAATTAAAAAATTCAGTAAAATCTTATTTCCTCTAAAATTTGAAGCGTATGTCCAGAGCCGAGGCTTCTTTGGATTTTCTGGAATAACCCAGAGACCAGAATCCATCAAGTTTCCGATCCCCAATACACAGAGAATTCAAAGCATATGGAAAGTGATTGGAGAGAACACGATCTTAAATATTCTCTTCGATTTAAAAAGTACCGTACTTTCTCAAATAATTACCCTGGGTATTATTTGAGTAATTACTTAATATGAGGCAAGAAGGTATTCTGGCCGAGGTTGAGATAAATAGGTTGGTAGAATAATTACCCTGGGCAATTATTATTTCTGGAGGGGGTAGTTATTAGGGATTATTTGGGTATTATTTGAGTAATTACCTTCATATAATAATTACCTGTGGTAATTATTGTTACAACTTCTCGTTGGGAGAAGTTACAAAAAGCATCCCACTTAAGCAAATGGAGAGAGAGAAAAAAACAGGTCAAAAACCCTCAATAAACATTTAAAAATTTAAATTTTAACTCTTCCAAAGTAATACCCATTTTTGTTTAATTTTCTCCATTTATTCTTTTAATTTTTTAACATTTTTAACAAAAAAAAGAAGAAAAAAAATTTTACGGAATTTTCAGACAAACAAACAGTTAAAATAAACATATAAATTTCTTTCTTTTTATAGTCAAAAAGTGAAACGATAAAGAATTGGCCGTGTTTTGGTTGGAAAGATTTTTGTTTTGAACTCTCAAAAAAAAATTTTTTTTGACAAAGTAAGATTTTTTGAGAAAGGGATAATTCACCAAAATGTTAATTCACTGGAAATGGCTCAGTTGACTGTAAAATAAAAGTTAAAGGTAAAGGTTTACAGAGGTAAGGTGTTTTGGTTGATGCTGAGAGAAATCGGTTGATATCACACCCTGAGTAATTATCTGAATAATTACCCTGGGGATTTATTATTTCTGGACGGGGTAATTATTAGGGATTATTTTAATGAAGGTGAGAGACAATTTTTGAGGGGTTAATTATTGTTTCAATATACCCCTTGAGGGGGTAATTAAACGAATGAGAGATGTTAACGGTAAAAGTGAAATTTACTGGTCCCTAAAAAATTGTTTGTAAGAATAAATTTTTATGTAATTTTCACTAATTAGGTTTTCGACTATACTGAGTTCGAATCTGATGTCAGATTTATCATTAATTAGGTAATTGAGAAAATACAGTAATCGAGTTTTAGAAAAAATAAAGATCAAAAGATTAATTTGCCTGAAACTTCAAATCGTTTTTATTGTAAAGCTCGGGAAAAAGATAATACAAGTTGAACATAAAAAATTGAAATTAGTATTTCAAAAAATTGAAATAAAAAATTGAAAAAACGGAAAATTGAAATTTAGTGGAAAATTTTCAAAAAATAAAAATAAAAGATTTTTTCATTTATTTTTACAGTGAAGTATTTTTAAAAATAAAAAATATTTTTTTTTCAAAAATATTATTTTAGAAATTTAAAAAAGGGAAAATAATTTTTTTATTTAATTTTCCCCTAAAACTTCCTCTAAAAATAAATAAAATTTGAAAAAATAAAAACTTTCCTTCTTCCAACTTAAATTGATTTTTATTTATTTGGCCACGTGTCAGAAATATAGCTACTTTCAAAAATGGTTTTTGATGCTTTAACAGCTATCCCTCATCCCCTTTTTTAAATTTCCTTTTTTTATTTTTGAAAATAAAAATTCTTTTGCAAAAATTCAAAAAAGGGTTTTTTAGTTAATTAAATATTTATTTATTTATTTTTGTTTCTTTTACAAAAATAAATATCTTTTTTAGATAAAAATAAAGCAAAATGAATGGGAAATGAAAAGAATAAATAAATACATAAATATAATATTCCTTTATTAATTTAAAAAAAAAAAATAAAAAAATTGCAAAAAATAATAAGATGGTGTAATTGTAATTGTGGCAAATGGACGTTTCGGCGCGAGCTTATAAAACAGCCTAGAGAAGACCTATAGCCATAAAATTTTGTATAGATATTTCTGATAGTGTTAACCAACGTCTCTATAAATTTCAGAATTTTTTGTTAAGTATCCAAAAATTTATGGCCAAAAAAGACCAAAAAAATCGTTATTTTCGTAATATTTTTTGAAACTTTCGGCCACAACTACCCAAATAATAGACAAAAAATTCTGAAATTTTCAGAGAAGTAAGGTACCCCTATCTAGGATAAACATGCAAAATTTCAGAAGTCTAGGTGGTCTTTAAACAATTTTATAAGACTTAGAAGTAATGAAGTTCGCGGCAGAACGCCTAAGGCCAGAGCATGGCTTTTTTCATTAAAAAATAAAAAAAGTCGCCAATATAAATAAAAATATTGTGGAAAAAGCAGTTGGTTTTAAAATAAAATTAAAGGAAGAAAAAAAAATAAAACGGAAGAACAACAAAAAAAACCAATTGTTGCCTTATTTTGTTTATTAATCCCGTTCATTTTTTTCTACTTTGTTCCCTTTGTACTTTAGGGAATTTATTTTTATTTACTAAATAAAAATCAATGAAAAAAGGCAAAAAAGTGATGTTTGTAAGAAAAATATTTATTTTTATTTTTTAATTAAAATTTTGGATTAAAAGGACAAAAAGTGTACTTATTGTTAAAATTTAAATTAAAAATAATTTATTTTAATAATTTATAGAATTTCATTATTTAATATCAAATTATGAAAAAAGATAATATTTATGAGAAATATAGTTTTGGATGAATTTAGAAAAAATACCGTATATTCTCTAAATTGTGGCTACAAAAAATAGGCCCAATTTTGAATACCCCGATAGGCTAATTTTAAAATAAAATTAATTAAAATCGCCCAATTTTTGAAAAAGTTATGACCAATAATCTGATCTCGGCCAAGTTCCTTAGTTTTGTAGCCATAACTTTATTATATTGCCATAATTTTAATCACAGTTTATATCGTTTGTAAATAATTATTAGCTTGATTTTAAAAATTAAATCATATTTTATATCTTTTTTATCAATGACTTTATGGCTATTTTAATGGCGAATATCCTCAAAAGTCGGGTCTTCGAAAGTTGCGCACAACATTTTTGAGGAAAACATTTTTCGGCCTCAATTTATAGACTATTTTTTATCCATTTAAATAAAAGAAATTAAATATAGAAAATAAAATATTAAAAAAAACACGTGTAAAAATAAGGAAATATTTTAAAAAATTATGTATCAAGATTAGACTTAATTTTTAAATAAAATCGTTCGGTGCTTGGGAAAATTAAAAAAAATGTTTTAATAAAAATAAGTCAAAGCAGTTTCTTTGTAAAAAATGAAAAATTGAAAAAAAATTTTTTAAAGATTAAATCAGTTAAATATTCTAATAAAAGGATTTGTATGGATGAGAGATTTTGTATTTGTAGTTTTTGATCGTCGAATGGTGGAAATTGAAGGAAATTGAAAAAATAAGAAAGGGAAGAAGGAAAGGATATATATTGAGAGAATGGATATAATAAAAATAATTTTAAATAAAAATCAAGAATCAAAATCCAAAAAATGTATTTAACTGCAAGAATGGACTGAATTAAATGGTAAAAATGAAGAAAAAGACACTTCGCCAAATTATTTTATCTCTAGTTACGGTAAACAATTTGTTAAATACGAATTTGTGGGATCCCTCCCTCATACCAGATGTGAATTTGTGGAAAATTATTATAGATAAAGCGAAATGCCGTCCTGCCGTTTGTCTATGTATGAGGTTTACGCTTCAGAAAAGCAAAGGTTCCGAACAATGTTTTTACTTTAAATTTTACCTCTGAAAAAATAAGTGAAATCTAGAATGTCCAGTAATACAAAAGAAATAAATTAGTAAAGAAAAAACAAAATAATTGTACCAAGTTTTGGTTAATTTGGTGAAGCAATATGTTGATAGGGTAATTAAAAACAAAGATAAATTTAAAATAAATTTAAAAATTATCTCAAATAATTTTTAAAATTAAATAATAAATAGGCAAAAATAAATAAAAATACCAAAATTCAACAAATTTTATTTAAACTAAATTAAATTCGTCATTTAAAAGCGGAACTAAAATATTCAAATGAAACGTGGAAAAAAATAAAAAAGTTCGTGGAAAAATTTTTGAAAGGTTTTTGCATATATAAATTTTATTTAAAATATTTAAAATAATTGAAAATAAATGTTTTAGAAGAGAAATGAAATAATATTGTTTAATAAATATTTAGAAATATTTTGGTGCCATTTGGGCGCAGAACAATGTTTAGGCGCGAGTCTATAAAATAGGCAAAAATAATTCTATAGTCTTCAAATTTTGTTCAGAAATCCTTAAAGAGGTTAACAAGCTCCTCTGAAAATTTCAGAATTTTTGGTTAAGTAAAAGAAAAGTTATGGCCAAAAATCATCATTTTTGACCATAAAATATCGACTTTTTGTAGTTTTTCTACGAGAACTTAAGAAATACAAAATCAGAAATTCTGAAATTTCTGATTTTCTGAGGGAGGTAAATAGCACGGCAATAGCACTTTTAAGAATATTTCTGCGAAATTTCAAGTACCTAGGATCTCGACAATAGGCAAATTTATAAGCTCGCGCCAAAGTGCTCCTGCGCCAAAACAACCCTACAAAATAAAATATAAGATTTAAAAAGGAAGAAAAATACAGGTTAACAAACATTGAAAAATATTACTTTCTAAAATATTTGTTCATCTTTTAATATTTTAAAAAGAGAAAATAAAATAATAAATAATACTAGTTCCGTATTTTTTAGTGTTCAAAGATGAAAAAGAAAAAAATTATTAAAAATTAAAAAATATTCTTTTTTAATAATTTTTATTTATTTTTGGAAATTAATGTTTTAATTAAAAATTTATTGCTTTTTTATTTTAATAAAATCAAAGAACACGAAAGAAAAATTTTTATTTTTGGATTTCTAGTTAAAAATTATTTTTTTTTTGCTAATTAATTTTTTTACGCAAAATTTTGTATTTTTAATCATTAAAAAAGAAAAGAAAAATTTTTTTAGAATGGAAAAGTTGAGCCTAGATTGGTCTTATCAAACGGGATATATAATACCGCTTCGGTAATAACGTCACCCAAAGGCTAATCCATTAGAATGGAGTTATAAACGGAGTCACCTGAATTTTGGACAATTGGTCCCAAATACAATTAGCCAAAAAATTAAAAAAAACTTTGGGTGAAAGGGCATTAGGTCTTGTCTAGTGCGCCGACATGATATCCAAAAAGCAAGCAAAAGCTAGCTTTTAGCTATTAAAATTGTGAAAAAAAATTTATTCGGTAAATGGTAAGAAGGTGAAATGTCCCGACAAATAATTAAAATATTTTTTAAAAATATTAAAATTAGGGAAAATTAGGTTGAGGATGAAGAAAATAAAAATTAAAATGTTCGGGAAGAAAAAAGAAAAAAATAAAGAAATATTTTTTAGATTAAAGGGGAGAGAGGGATATATAAAAGATGAAAATATGCACTTTTTTTTCTTTTAATGTTTAATAAATTTGTGAAAAAATATAAAAGTATTAAATTAATCAATTTAATTAAATTAAAGGATATTTTTCAATTAAAAAAATTAAAAAAATTAAAAAAAAAGAATAAACTTAAAATAAATTAAAAATATGTACCTATGTGAAAAATAAGAAGACCGAAAACCGTGGAAAAATTTTAGAAAACAACGGCAACATTTAAAAGAATTTAAAGAAAATATATTTAAGAGAAGGGGACGGGAATGAGGAAAAATATTTTTGAGGAGAGGAAGAAGAAAAATGGCTATAAACGTGAAAATATAAGTGAAGAGTGGGAGGGAGTGAAGGAATTTGAGAGAAAAGAGAGAAAAAAGAGAAATTGACGAGAGCGGTTGGCCGTTCGCTTCGTTGTTCTCACACACATTTATTGACAACCGAGAAGAGAAGGATAGAGGAAGGGGAAAATGAATGTAGAAAATAAATGGAAAGAGGAAGGAAGAGAAAAAAATAAAATAAAAATATTGGCAATAATCCCTTGCCAACCCCCTCTAATCCAGAAGATCGAATCTAGAAGATAAGTAAAGAAAGGTTCCTTCCGGAGATGGGAAGATTAAAATAAATAGTGGTTGGGGGAGACCCAGAAGAGCTCTTGGTAAAGACCTACCCGTTATCCGGAGAATTCCCTTCACATGAGTTGGCCGCAGGATGCGAGACAGAGAAGTGGGATGTTGTGTTTGAGGAGGGGGCTGTTCAGGTAAGATTGTTCAGGTAAGAACTGCAGGAAAGCCGAAACCAGCAGGAACCTAATCTCAAGATAGGAAAAACGTCAGGGAACGGCAGGGACGTTGTTGATCTTGAAAAAGTTTGTCTCTCAAATCCTCCAAGTTAAAAACCTCAGAGTAGATTCTAAGGATTTCGATATTGTGGGCGGGAAAATACATTTAAATGGCTGTCAGGGCAAAGATTGTGAAGAGAGAAGAAATAGGAAGGGAAATACGAGAGGGGGAAATACAAGCTGGCAGCATCACAACACAAAAACGCTCGCGTGGAAAATGGGGAAGAAAAAAAAAAGAAAAAAAAACATAAAACTTCGCCTGTCATCGCACGTTACCCCTTTTACTTTTTTGTTTCCTTTTTATTTATAATCCCTTTTTATTCAACAAATTCACGTGCTCTCTCAAACTTTGGGCCGATATTAACATTTATTTTGTCAATAGAAAGTTTTTTGTGGAGCGACGTTTCGGCGCACTAACGTTTGGGCGTGTACTTATAAATTGATCCATGACCAATACCTATTGGCTTGAAATTTTCCACAGATTTCCTTCTATATGTCGACTAATTTCTCTATAAATTTCAGAATTTTTCATTTTTTATTTCCAAAGTTATGGTCAACGAAACACAAAAATAGGAATTTTTCGAATAATTTTTGAACTTTTTTCCTCATAACTTTTCAAATATTTAACCAAAAATTCCAAAATTTTTCGAGAAGTTAGTTAACCTTATTGAGAATATTTATGCCAAATTTCAAGTCTCTAGGATCTCTTTTGATTATTCTATAAAATCTCAACTAAGCGTTACTGCGCCTAAACATTGTTAGTCCCGGTCCTCCCGAAAATTTTCTTTTCTTTTCTTTTCCTTCCTCTTTCGTTTTTCGTTTCCGCCTTTTTTTGACTGCCTTAAAAACATCGTTTAGCCAGCCGTTCCTTTTAGTTTTATAAATTACGTATATTTATATATTTCAAACAACACAATCTCTCTTGTTGTTTTCAACGAAGGAAGAAAAAAAACGAAAAGTCAATTTGGCGAACACAGGCACCTCAAAATTTAAAGAAAATTTTATACACGCACTTTAAATTATATTTAATATAAAGGACAATCTTTTGAGTAATTTAAAAGAAAATTAAATTTGACAGGAAAGGAAGACAAGGGAGAGAAAATATTTTTTTGAACTTTTAGAAAAAATAAATAAATTTTAAATTTTGTTTATTGGGTATTTTATAAATAAATAAAAATATTTTTTTTAATTCTTACACCCACGAGATTTTTTTTATAAATTTATTTTGATCTAACAAAAAATTATTCGGACATGGGCTCCTAGAAACGAAGGAGCAGTCATTATTAATATATATATATATTAAGCTCTCACCTCCACCTCCTAAATTCGCTGTAATTTTTTTTCTAGGGTAATCTGCTCTCCTCAATTTTTTTGGGTGCCAAGCAGTAGGGGAGGTCATCATTGATGGACCGAGGAAATTTTTATAATTTCCTCAGAGAGGAGGGAGATGGTAATTCTTAAATTTTCTGACTCCCGGGATAAGAGAAAACTCAGAAAAAATTATGTAAAAGAAAGTCGAATTTAACAGAACGAGAAGACAAAAAAAATTAAAATCTATGTTTTTTATTTTTAATAAAAAAATTTAAAAAAATTCAAAGATACTTTAAAAAAATTTAAAAATAGTACTAATGTAAATGTTAAATATTAAAATGTTATTTAACCAAAAAACGTAAAAAAATTTAAATATTCTTGAAAAAAAATATTTTTAATCTGTTTACATTTAAAAAATAGAAAAAAAGCGTTAAAAGTGTTTTTAAATAAAAATTTAAAAAAACAACTTAAAAAACATTTTAGTCATAAATCTTTTTATTTTTCTTTTTTTGGGGTATTTAAAAATTTAAAAATAAATTTTTGGGGTATTAAATTTAATAATATTAATAAATTTATTTAAATAAATTTATTCTTATTATTTTAATAAAATGTCAATAAAATTAAATTAAATGTTAGCTATTTAAATAAATTTATTATTAATGCCTCTGGCACATTTTATTTTTCTTTTATTTTTTTATTTTATTCATCAAAGAACAAAACATTTAAAAATCTTAAATGTTTTTTCTAAAAAAATTTTATAAAAAATCTTTTTGCGGACAAAACTTGCGGATAAATTTGCGGATAACACTTGCGGACAAAATATTTTTTATTTTAATTTTATCAAAAACTTTATCTTCGCCTCACGTGACCAACTATCAGAGGAGCCTCCGGATTATTTGCGGAGGCGGAAAGAATGGTGGAGTTCCTTAAGGGAGGGAGGGATTTATCCCTTGAGAAGGGCATGAGAATGGGAATTGTGCAATGAATAATTCAGACGAGAAGCGTGGCCTTAATTATTTAAATTATTTCTTCTAAGGAGAATGAAAGGAAAGAATTTGTTGGAAGAAAGAAGTGTCCGCAAATTTTTATCCGCAAATATTTGCGGACTGAATATTTTATCCGCAAGTATTTATCAGCAAATTTCTTCCAAACATTTTTTATAATTTTTTTCATGTCTTGTTCAAAGATCTTAAGAAGAATGTTTTAAAAAATAAAGAATAAATACAATGACGTAGAGAATAGAAAATTCAAAGAGAAAAAATAAATAAACTTTTGAACTAATAAAAAAACTTTTTTCTTTCCCTTCAAATGGAAGGCCAAATATTTTGGCAATAAAAAAGTACTTTTAACGGAAACATGACAGGGTAAATAAATTGAATGGAAACATATGACATAAAATATTCTGTGAAATAAAAAGAAAATTGAGGGAATTGAAGGGGAAAAATTGAAAAGAAAAATGTGTCCTTTCAATTTGTCATTTCCATACCCTTGGGGTGTTTATTTATTTTTTTAAAGAAAAATTCTTTTTCTTGCTTTTGAGATTAAAAATCCGTAAAAGTAAAGATTTCTTTATTAAATGGACTTTTTTATATGGAAGGGGAAAGGGAAAACTTGAGTTGCGAAGAGATAAAAGAGAACGTTTCACAAAAGACTCCCTGTTTTTTAAATTTTTAGACTTCAGGGAGAAGAGAAAAATCAGAGAAAAAATTATTTTATGTAAAAGTAGGACTCCCTGTAGTGAAGAGCTGTAAAGAGTAGGTGAACGTCTTCGGAAACGACTAAGAAAAGAGAAGATTGAACTGAAACGATGTTAATTAATAAGATAATCTTTCCTTCCAGACAACTTCCCTAACATTAACCCCAGTTAAAATTTTATAGGACAAAAAAATTTTTTTTATTAAACATTATGCCAAAAACAAATAAATATTTGTTTTTATAAATATAATTTGTCAAAATAATGAGAAGGCAAAGGAAAAAATGGAAGAGGTAAAAAATAATAATAAATAAATGAAAGAATATTCCGAGAATTTATGTAAAATAAATGACAAGAAAAAAAAATAATTAAATAAAAAATAATATCCATTGAATGCAACAATTATTTTAATAAAAAAACAAATTAATAAATGACGTTTTAATAAAACATGGAGGGATTAAATAAATTTTTTTCTTTTAATTTAGTTAAAATTATAATGAGAGTTTTGATTAATTAACTTCGGTAACCGTTTGATTAGGACGTTGTTTTGGAGGCTAGGGCTAGGTCTAAGGTTTTGGATGTTGTCCACCACTCCGTTAAAATTTTAAATAACAAGATTTATATTAAAATAAATTTTTACTTAAAATTTCCAAATTAGGTATATTTTTCTGCTCTATTTGAATATATTATATGGACTAGAGGTAGGACTAGTCCTAGACTAGATTCTAGATTTTTTTTTATTTTTTCTCTAAATTCTAGCCTAAATTAGAATTTAGTCCAGACTGAAAATTTTTTGAAAAATTTAAGAAAGTCTAAAATCTAATATGGACAGTCAACTTCTTTTATAGCGCAAGAAGGAGTTCAAAAGATCACCAAGAAAAAATAGTTCAAAGAGTTCAAAAGAGTTCCTTCTAAAAAGTGTTTCGAGAGTTTACTGTAAAAGAGAGTTTTGCGTCAATCCTTAGGAGGAATTTTTCTCTTAGATTTAATTTTCCAATAAATTGTTTTTATTATTCAAAAGAAATGTCTGAAACAAACATCATTTAAAAGAATTTTTTTATTTTTATAAAATATAAATGACAAACAAAAAAAATTCCATAGTAAATATCAAAGTACAATTTTCGCTATTCTTTTGTTCCTCAAAAAAAAATAAAATTTCTTTTCTCCCCTAGTTTCCGGGGAAAAGAGACACAAGTAAAATTACAAAAAAAAAATATTTTAAATAAACATAAAAATAAAATACCCTCCCCACCAAACAACTTCCGTTCCCCCTTTTTTATTTTTTTTTCAATCCCTTCCCTCTCTCTCTATAAAAAAATTAATTCACTTCATTCAAATCCCTCAATGACAGACTTTCTCTTTTATTTTTTTATTTTTAAAAGTACAAAACATTATTTGCACTTTTATGTCCTGGGGACATTCAATTTGGTGAAAATGAATGAAAAAATATAAAAATAAGAGAAAGGGGACCAGCTGCTTCCTAAGGCCATTAAAATACTACGCGGCATTTGGGTACCGACATTTGCGTACATCAACTAACAAAATAAGCTTTTTATTTTTTACCCTATACTAAGTGTTAAAATGAGTACCAGAGGTGGGTCGGAATTCCAACTTCCGATTTCGAAAATTTTTTAAAATTTTCGAGTTCCGACGTCTGAGCCAGTCCCGATTGCCAACATCCCCCGTTCCGACCCACCTCTGATGAGTACTATATAACTAAATATTACTGTATGATTAGGTAAAGTTACTGGACAATAACCAATGGCCGTTTGTCCCAATTTCATAAGGTTTTGGTTTAGTCCGCAAATGTCGTGCAAACCATTAAAAAACTAAGTGACGATTATGACAAAATAAAATCACGAGAAAGGACACGCAAGGAATAAAAAATTTAGAAAAAATTAAAAATATATATATTTTTCACCTTTTAGTCTAAAAAATAAATTTATTTGCGCGTTTAAAGTATTTTAAAAGCTTAATATATTTTATTTATTCTGTTAATTTTAAAATATGTAAAAACTTTGTCTGAATTTTTAATAAATAAAAAAAAGTTTGGTGTTTAAAAATTAAAACTTTATTTCACTGACAAGTAAGAGAAAATAAAAATTTTTTAAATTTAATTCTATTAAAAAGACCAAAGTCCATTCAATCATAAGGTTTTAGTAAATGCTAAAGACGTCGAAGACTTTTGATTCTGAGTCAAAAACGTCGTGCAACCATTTAAAAAGTTTAATAATAAAAAGTAGGGTTGGACAAGATCGTTTAAACGAACGGTATAAGTTAAACGGGTTTTTTGGCAAAATTAAACGGAACGGTATAGGGTTTTAGATAAACGGTATACGGTTAAACTCAAATTAAACGGTTTTGTCCAACTCTAATAAAAAGGACAAGAAATTTTTCGTTCTTGTAAAGTTCAAGATTTTTAGTTCTGAGTCTTGGCTTAATCTTATAGTAAAACAATTGCCTCTAATTAAACATAATTACGGTATATCCTAATTAATGGTCAGAAAGTTCTGGAAAGTAAAAATAATATCAAATAAATAAATATTTACATTTGACATTTTGTTTGTATTAAAGTACAAATGATATAAATAATTTTGATTAATGGAAAAAATAAATTAAAAAATATTCTAAGAAAAACACGTACAGATTATTAAAAAATGAAGGATTATTTTTAAATTGAAATTTAAAAAAAAATTAAGTAAACAAAGTTAAAAGTGAGGAAAAATTGAGAAAAAAAATTTAATTTTACTTCTATTAAATTGCGTAATTCCGTGGCATTTTGACTTGCGGATTTTGGGAAAAAAATTTCAATTATTTTTAGTAATTATTTTTAGTATTTTTGGTTATTTTTAGTAAGGAAATGATTAAAAGAATTGAAGCTCATTATATTCCCCTCACCACCACAGAGACAGGCTGATAAATATGCGGTATAAATCGTATTGCCTCTACCGGCTTATACCTAAGGTATAAGTAGGGTGGCCCTTTTACCTCGTTTACGCAGGATTTTCCTCAATTTTTGACCTTTTCTCCTCATTTTCATAATTTTGTCGCATTTCGCCAAATGTGAGAGAAATAGTTTAATTTTTGTGGAGAAATAGGAAAAATTTAAAAAATTTTAGAAAAGGTTATTTTTAATGATTATCGTTATTTTTTAACAACTCCTCATTTTTTCCTCATTTTTGAGAATTTTCTCCTCATATTTCCTCATTTTTATGGAGTTCGCCTCATTTTGGTGTTCTGGAAAGGGCCACCCTAGGTACGGAACGGGCCACTAGAGAGCTGCCACTAGAGCGCACCCACTAGAGAGCGGCCACCAGAGCGCCAAATTTTTTTAAAAACTTGAAAATTTCATCAACCGTTGGGTATCTACTTCCATAACAAGTCTTGTACTCAGCTAGGGGAATCTATTATGCAGAAAAGCAACACTGGGCTAGACCCCCCTGGAGATACCCCAACGGCATCCCA
>ABLG01000142.1:0-31749 GCA_000172435.1 Meloidogyne hapla | reverse complement strand
TGACGCATTTACCAAGACCAACTGGCCATAGGTTCCGAAATGCGGAAGTAAAATAAGGGAAATAGAAGGAAAATTATTAAAGAGAATATGACCCTTCTCACAATTCTCATACTTGTTATATACCAAAAATTAATCCTTTTTGATTGATGTTGTTGCAAAAGGGTAAAAATAGGGATAAAAAAAAGGGGGGAACAAACTTAGGTATTACCAAGTTTTTTAGTCTACGAAAAAATTTGGCTGTCAATTGATACATTTAAATAAAAAATTTTATAGCGACGTTTTAAAAATTCATGCCAAAAAATGAGTAAGAAATGTTGCCTTTTAACTCAGACGGAATGAAGATACATATAAAAATCAACAATAGTTTGTCAAAGTTGACCATTTAAAAGTTCACTATTTTAAAGTTGACCATTTTAAAAACGACCCTTTTAATCAAAAATTATAATAAAAATATTGAAAAGTTACAAAGTCTTATTGATTTTCATTTTACTCATCACAGAATTAAAAAATGTTTTGGTAGTCAACTATGAAACGCTTACTCAAAAGAAAAGGTTTTTTACAATTTTAAGATAAAATTAACATTTTTTAAATCAATTTTCTTTTAAAAAATAAAATTTAAGCTAAATAATGGCTTTAAAATTACAATACAAACACAGTCATCAAAGATCCAAAACACTTCCAATGCCTATAGAATTGCTTGTTGATATATTTAGATCTTTAAATACTACAAAAGAAATAGCTGTAAGTTTTTAAAGTAATTTTTATATAAAAATTATGGATCAGATTTTTAATTTTAAAAATAAAAAATATATAAAAATAAAAAATAAAAATATAAAAAATATATTACAAAAAAAGCAAGTCGAATTTTTTCAAAATTTCATATTATTTATTTTTTCCAATTAATAATTTCATTTGTGGTAAAATAGTATTTTAACTAGTTTCAATTTGTTAAATCTCAAAAAAACTAAAATTTTTAAAAATTTTTTCAAAATTATAATAGGTTTTTAGTTGGGCGAACGAAACTTAGCTTTCGAAACAGTGTAAAGTAATTCCAAAAAATTGAACATTTGCACGTATATTTCGTTTTCCTCATATTTTTTATAGATCGGATTTTTAGAAGAATTTTTATGTAGTTATTTTTGCTTTTTAGAAAGTTATTTTTGCTTTCTATATTTTTGTTATTGAAATTCAAAATTTCGATCTGACTCGTTAGTTACAATTGTTGTGAGACAATTGTGAAGCAGTGATGTCCCGGTTCCAAAAATCGAACGGTTCCGAGGTTCTGATTTCCGACAAATTCTTTACTCCCTGGTACGTCCGAATAAGTCGACATGCAAGAGTAACACTTTATCACAAAGGATAATAACAATAACAGTGAAGGTAGAGTTGGGGGAGGAAAAGACGAAGGAGATCAGGGAATAGACGTGCTAATATGATCCAACTAGACAGAGCTCTGGCTTTTATACTAAACTTGACTAAGGGCTTTTATACAAAGCCCTTCTCTAACACATCCCTAACAGTCCCCCACATGTAAATAGATGATAAAAGATATACACCAAAAAAAGATATATTAAAATCATAAATATACATAATATAATCTAAAATATATTTTTAGCCATCTTTTACATCTGATAATTTTAATGCTACATCAAATAAGAATAAATATGTTCGTTTAAGAAATTTCAACCGATTGAAAATATGGTGGGAATTGCAAGTTGAGGATTTGCTTACATCGTCTGCTATAATTTATATTGTAGCTAGAAATGCTTTTCTAAATAGAAAAAAGGTGGGAATTCGAATTTCTAATTAAAATCAACATATAAAATTAGCTTTAGAAGTCCTTTCAATAATTGTTTCTCCAATCGAGTTAAAGATTCAAACAATAATCAAAAATTAGAACTAATTGAAAAACAAAATTGAAAATATCAAAAATCCAAATCAGGGAAAATAAATCTTATGACCCAAATCTAAAAATAGAAGACCAGATTCGTGCATTTCTAAGCTTGCGAAGTCAGAAAAAGGAATTCACTAAAAAATCTGTCTTTATCCTATCCTATGATTTTTTATAAGACAGCAAAAAAATCTATGGAAAAATTTATTCCTTTAACGGCAAAAAGGTCGAACTAAAAAATTTCTTGCTCCTAAATTTGTGTGATGTTATTATTTCGTATATACATTATTGGATTTTTTCTTGCACATTATTGACTAAAAACCCCGTTTCTACTAATAAAATAGTTTTTATTAAATAACATTTTAAAAAACAGAACGCCAAAAATATTTTATTTAAATAATTAAAATAATAGAGAAATCCAAACATTTTGACGTTTCTTTTACAGTGAAACATTTTATTTTATTTGTATGTTTGGACATTTTAACATTTTATTTTTGTGGCGTTTTGAGTCGGTTGCGAACCGATATTTGAGTACCGATATATAGTTAAAGATTAACTCTGGAAAGCTAATCTTTGTTAATTCTATGATTTTTCTGTAATGCTATTGACAGAATCGGTTAGACGATTTCCATTTCTAACATTCCTCTCTAAACGCAAAAAACAACCTCTCCAAATTCAAACTATCCGCAAATGTCGTTTCCGCAAATGACGGGGTCCATAATATTCAGACTACTGCTGCTTTAATAAATATTTTTAAATCATTTTCCACATTTCTTTGGCTATTTTTTAAATAAATTTATCTAAGAATTTAGATTTTTTTTGTTCTAAACTTCCAAAAATTCAAGAGTTTAGTAATGGAATCAATTGTATCAAGTCGTGATGACAATGAATTTACTCTCGACGGAGAGTCAGTTATCGCAACAAACAAATTTAATATTGACATCGAAACATTAAAATTTATTGACTGTGAACGTCGTTTATTAGTTAAAGACAGCCCCATTTATTTGGCTAAAGAAGAAATTATAAAATTTTTTAGTACTTACAAGTGAGTTTTAAGTCTAATTTTTCTAATAATTATTTTTGTTAGAAATGAGGAAAATAAACAAATTTTTAACGTATATTCAACTGGAAAAGAAAAAAGAATTGTTTTGGTGTATGACCATTTCGACAAAATTTTAATCCCAAGACTTGATGAGAAAAAATTTTTTTATGTGAACGAGAACTTTTGCCTTCGAGCTCACATTCTTGGAGATATTTTTCATTTAATGCAGAATTTCCACTCTAATTTTATTGTTTTTGGTGATTTGTATAATAAACTTGCAGGAGACGAGGTAAATATTTATTAGAGTTTGACTGGAATTTCGATATAACTGATTTTACACATTCTTAAGCTTTAAATAAATTGTTCCAAATTTGGAAAGGATTTCAATTCTTTTTATATTTTTTTATAATTTTTTTTTCAGTTTTATCTGCCCTGTCGTCACGTTGTTGGAGGTATGTTACTTGACGCTTAAAAAATTATTTAGACCTAAATGTATTAGAATGGTGCAAGGTTTGGGTTTGACTTCCCTCATTTTAGGAGACGAGAGAAAAATGAGGGTGACAACAATGGGGTATAGTGAAACATAAGCCCTCTGACTTATGGATAAATTAATTCTTATAAAAATATTTTTTAAATTTAAGTTGTTCGAATATTGAGTGAAGACAAAAAACCAAATGAATGGCCAGTTACACCCGCTAATTATTTTTCTGAGAGAAATAGTCTTTACTCGTCTTCCTGATGATCTTCCTTTTTCTCTTAAAAACTTCAATACATTTGATATGATGGTTAAAGTTGATGATTTTTGGAACAGCCTAGGAATTAACAGTCAATATCAATTTGTTTATAATGAAACGTTTTTTGCGGAAAGAGCACGTGCATTGACTTTAAAATACAAGGATCGTATGATTAAGGTTAGAAAATTCGTATTTATAAATTTCAGGGTTCCTATAGGGATTTTCCTCATCTTTTTTGTAAGCTGATGAGGATTGTCTGCGTATTTTTTAGGAATTTATATTTTTGGAGCATTTTTTAAATTTTCTTGTGATTTTTTGGCTCTACAAAATCACCCAGTCTTAAATTTTATTGGTGTTTATTAAAAAATCAATAAACAGTCTTTTTTGATTTAACAAAATATTTGCGGATTTTTTAGAGTTCAAGATCGAAAACCTAATAAATTTCCATGTATATTTTTATTTCAAAACAAAACTCACGTCCATGTAAATAAATCCATCTTATGAGTTTGCCTGGTTTAACTAATTATTTTTCAATATATTTTCATTCTTTTCTGAAAATGAAAAATAAATAATTTTCTAAATAAATCCTTCAAATTTTTAAATTGGAAATATCAAAATTCGAAATAATTAAATTTTAATAAGTATTTATATATATTATTTCAGTTATTTACTTGTGGACAAATCAGAGAAGATATTTTGAATAAAGCTGGAAGAAAGGGTTGTGTTGGATGGGGATTATTTATACGTAAGTTATTTTTTTTTTAATTTAAAATATTTTTTGCGACTCTTGTTTCGGGCTAAACACCTTTCAGACAATACTTTACGGAAAAATTAACCGATAAATCCTTTCGTTTAAATAACTGGCAAAAGAAATTATCAGGCATGAAGCCTAAAAAAGCCTGAATTTGTCAGCAAATGCTGTTCTACCGTTTATGCAGTAATTAGGTTTATAGTATTTCTTTGTCTCATAGCTAAGTCAATAGTCTGTTTAAATGTACTAGACAATACATTTATAGATGTATTTCTGGGAGGCACTTTTGAGTTTAATTTCTTAAAATTAATTTGTCTGCAGGTGTTTTGCCCTTACCATTTAATATATTTAAATTTTTACCGAATTTAATTAACAATTTATTAATTTTTTAAATTTATTTTAGAGCTGGATGAAATAGCGTTAATTAAAAATGGACTGGACGATTTACGCAGTTTTTGGCCAAAATTAAAAAATTTTGAAAAATTTGTACATTAAAGAAGAATTTATATTTGGGAGGGAAAATATTTGAAATTTATTTATTTTGTTGTTTTAAAAATTAAATGTTAAATTTATATTCAATAAAAATTAAATCAGAACTAGTGGTATATATTTTATTATTTCTGTAAATTTTCCTAAAAATAAAAATTTTACTTTTTTTCTTCAATAAGAAAATTTTTCTTAGTTTTCGCTCAAATAGTTAAAATTTATGCTAGGGAGATTCTTTACCTTTTTCAGCAATAAAAATGAATTATTTGTAATTTCAGCATTTTTTATTTTTCAATTTTTCATCAAACGGAGTTATTCGAAAAAAATACCTGTAATGAACTCGGCCCTATACAAAGGATCCAATGGACAAAGGAAAAATCTTTTTGTTGGCAAAAAAATTTTCCAATATGAAGAACCTCCAATCTGAAGACTTCAACGGCTTTTCAGTTCTTCGAGTCTACTCATATCTGCCAATATTTTTATTTTCGTTTAAGGCATCTATTTACTAAGGAACACTTTAAAAAATTTTTTATCTCAGAAAAAGCTTCGCATGCTTTTTCGGTGAATTGTCGTTTTAGATAATTATTAGGGACCACAAAAACATGCAAATGCATGTTTTGTATGCGGATATGCCTTGAAGAGAGAAGCTCAAAAATGTTGTTTTTACATTGGTACGACACTTTAGGACCCGGTTCTTAATGCATATTTTTGCATATTTTTAATAATTATATCTACTTTTATTTAATTTTTCTGTCAATTGTTTGTTTAGATAATTGATAAAGCTTAAAAAACTTCAAAAAAAAACTTCACTAAAATTAAACTCTTGAATTAATACGTATTTATTTTTATTTAAATTATTCAGAATAAAAAGTTTTTAGTGTTGATAATTGATGATAAAAATTTTTGAGTAATATTTGACTTTTATATAATCACGGAAGGGAATATAACTTTTTGTTTAGAATTTTTAAGAAAATCAGTTTTTTTAAATTTAGAAACCCTGAAAAATCAGCTATTTTATTATCAGAGTAACAAAAAAGCAAAAATTGGCTCAGGCCCAGTTTATGCGTCCCATGAAGATTTTTGCGTCACAATAAGTTAAAAATTGAATTTTCTATGGAGTTCAAGGTTGGGGTTAGGTCAGAAAAACCACAATAACTACCCAAAATTTATATGAATAGGCATGGTCCCAGATCAACTGGCCATAACAAGAAAAAATGTTACTGAACCTAACCCCAACCTTGAAATCCATAGAAAATCCAATTTTTAACTTTTTGGGACGCATAAATCTTCATGGGACGCATAAAATGGACTAGAACTCAAAAATTTACCCACTTGGAGAAATCGAAGAGAAAAAACCCGAAATTTTTTGGTTTTTTTGGTTTCAAACCATGGCCTAGATTAAATTTTTAAAATAATTCTTGTATGCATTTATTCTTAATTATATTTTTATTTAAATTATTAAATGAAAATAAAAATACCAAAAAAAGAAAATTAATAGAAAGATGAAAGTTTAAATTTTTTAAAGAATTTTAAATGTTTTTCACTATTTCCTTTTATTTATATAGCTCAACGACATTTGCGGAAGACATTTGCGGACATAAGTAAAGTCTAATGAAATTGGGCAAAAAGGTCTTGTACAATATCCTGGACTAATAAAAAATATCTTTTTAGTGGTACAGTACTTAACATAACACGTAGAAGGTATAAAATAGAAAGTTTAGCGGGTGTCCGCAACTGTCTTTGTCCGCAAATGTCGCTTTCCATTTATTTTTTTAAAATTTATTTTTATTTTCTTATCAGTTTCTCTTGAACATGTTTGATGATTAACCATGATGATGATAATCTTTATCATGTGGATCTCGTGGATGATCATTTTGATGTGGTTCTATTACTTCAATTGAATTTACCATTCCAATAAAAATTAAAAATAAAAATAAATTAATTAAATTTTTAATTGAAAAAAACATTTTTTGGCGTTGTGTTTAATTAAATATTTTTTAAATGAAATTTTATTTTTTGGTTTGGGGACAAGAGAATTGGAAAAGATTAAATATGCCCAAAATTTTAGCCCTAGTTTAAATCTAGAAACGTGGCAAAAAATTTTTTAGGAAAGCATTGGCCCATGTGGAAGCACCACGTGAAAAAAAATTTTAATTCAAGAGGATTTTATTTTTTTAAATAAAGCAAATATTTAAAAATATTTTCGTAAAAATAATTTAATTCATTAATCTTGAGTCCGGAATGAATAAAAACAATCAATCAGTGGGTTGGATGCTCTGTGTCCCTTTCCACGATGCTTCTATTCAATCTGTCATTCATTGAATTTTTCCGCAGCATGAATATAATATTTAAAAAATTCAAACAGTTATACAAACTTGATTTAAAATTTTAAAAAACCCCAAAAATAAATTTTTTTATTATTTTTTTAATGTTTGGTAAACTAAAATAAAATTTCTAAAATTCCTAAAAAATGATCCAAAATAATTTATATTAGAAGTAGTTTGATAAGTATTTTTAGCTTTTTAAAAATTTAATAAAATTTTATTTAAATTTAAAGAATCTTTATTATAATTTTTAAATATTAAACGGAGCTTTTTTTTAAATTTTCAGAATTTTATTTTTAATGATCTGTCTAGGATCAATTTATTATCAATTACCGTATTTATTCGAATAATTACCCGGGGTAATTATTGTTTCAATCTCTCGTTGGAGTGGGTAATTATTATTATTTTGACCCCTCCATAATTTTGTACTATTAATAGATGGAGGGGTTTAGGTTAACGCGGGTTAACCGAACCCCGATATCCAATACCCGACACTTTACCGACACTTACCTGATTATTAGTGGGATGTTAATTATTAAAGAAATATTTTCCTGAAAGGGAATCTCTTTGAGCTTTTCAATTTATAAAAAATTAGAGATTTAAGCGAAATTAAGAATAGTAGGAAAGTGACTGATTCTGCAAAGAGAAACCAACCATTGCTTCTGTTCTTCCCTTCTAAAAAGTAAACGAGAGATACAGTAATTATCTCTTATTTGGAGACTTTAAAAAGGACTTTAAATAAATATTTAATTAATAAAGAAAGAAAAAAAAAAGAAAGAAAAGAAAGTTTATTTTAAATTTGTTAATTTTTTTTATCCTTTCCCAACATTTATTTTAAATGATTTCTTGCAAATTAACTTCGTTTTGTTGATTTTTATCAATCAATTAACCTGAACCAGGCCCTTTTTTTGATGGTGCACTGGGTTGAACACGGTCTTCAGGATGGTTTGGACGAGGTTTAGGCGCAAACACTGGCGAAACAGCAAAAAACATTAAAATAATTAAAGGAATTAAAATTTTAAACAAATTTTTAATTGAAAAAAACATTTTTGGCGTTGTGTATTTTTAATTAATTTCAATAAATTTTAAAATATTTTTATGGTTAATGATTGGAATTTTTGGAGGTATTTTTAAAGAATATTTGTAGCATGTTGTTTATGTTAATAAATTTAGAAAGATCATTTTTAGTTCAATTTTGAGATTTTTAGTTCAACTTTTTTGTTTATTTAGTGGATATTTAATAAAATTTCCTTTGAATTTTTTCTAAAAATAGAATGCGCCAAAAATAGTCCCGAAAATCATTAGGGTAACTTTTCTGTTCGTCAGCAAATTAACTTTTATAGTTTACCCGAATCCGACAGCCCTTGGCATTTTTTAAAATTTTTGTGGAGGCTGGAGGGGAAGAGGGTAAACTTCAAAAGGGAATATGTTCCATAAATTTTGCCCACCAAATTTTCTACTTAATCTTTCTCTTTGTAATAAAATTATGATATTCAACTAACAGACGGTAAGATTTTTCTAAAAATATCGAAAAATTCGAAATCAATAATAAGTTAACCTTAAAATAAAATTTAATGGCGCCGTAACGACCCCAACCATACCAATTTTATTTTAAAAAATTTGAACGAAAAAAACGTACACACAAAATTTGTATTTTGTGTCGCACAATATTTGTTGTCAGAAAATAATTTTTTTAAATTCAATTTTAATATTAAAAATTAAAAACCAATTAGAAAACTTTACTCTAAAATATTTTAGAAAGGTTCCGTACTCCATCTCTTCTGGTTGTTCCCTTCAAAAAAGCAATGATACTGTAATTAACTCTTATTTAGAGACTTTGAAAAGGACTTAATTTTTTGGGTATATTTTTTTTAATTTTCAAAGTGATGTTTTAAAAAATTTCTTTAAAACACTGCAATTTTTCCTTCTTTTAATTAAAATCTTTTTTTAATTAAAATAATTTTCTCCAATTTTTAAAATTAAGAAAAGATCAACTAAAAAGGAAAACTTGTAAAGGATGGAAAAGTAAAAGATGAAAGATCCTTTCTTTGATCAACATTGAATGTTTCTTCTAAATTCTTGTTTGGATGACAACATTTTTGCCTTCATTCTTGCAGGAATAAGGATAAATTTGGGCGCGGTACCTTGAGGCGCGCGCTTATAAAATAAGAAAAGTGATTATCTTTGAACGTATTCTGCTCAAATTTCTTCAATAACGTTGTCTACTCCCTCTAGAAATTTCAGAATTTTTCAGAAAAATTTCAGAAAATTATGGTAAAACTGTTGAATTTTCTTCTGAAAATGTCGATTTTCGTTAGTTTTTTGAACATAACTTTTGAACTACAGAACCGAAAATTTTGAAATTTTCAGGGATGTTAGATAACACACGATAACTTTGCAAAATTTCACGCCTCTAGGCTTGATTTTGATGAAATTATGAGCCCGCGCCGAACCGTCTTTGCGGCTAGATATGCCTCCATCTCTCCAAAGATGATGACAGCCTTTGATCATAAAATAGGTCAGTCTTTTAAATAAAATGAGAAGAGACTGGAAGAAACGAAGCATTAAAAGCAAAAGAAAATAAAAATCCATTAAATTGAAAAAAGAAACAAATCAAGCGATTAAAGATTTTTAAACATTTTTCTGATCATTTAATGTACATCCTATTTTTACGTAAAAATTTCTATTCAAAGACCGGTTTTTCACTTTTCTTTTAATTCATTTTTAATTTTACTTTTGCTATTTTAAAGATTTCTTTAAAGAAAGATTTTTAAAATATTTTCTAAATTAAAAATAATTCATTTTTAAATGTCCCGGGCAGAACAACGTCAACAACTTTTAGATTTATTAGGTGATAAAATAACAAAGCCTGAAAGGACTGATTTTAACCTTGATAGATGGTTGGAGGCTTATGATGAGGTAGGTGGTGAGTCAAATAAATTGTAGAAACTATAATCCCCTCACTGAGTGTGTATTATTACTGTATTACTTAATATGCAAAAAGTCGTTTATATTTTTATTTGAATATTTCGATAATTCTTAATACATATTGCGTTAAAATGTGAAGAAGAACGGATAAAAAATCCTCAAGAACGGGATTTTTATCCTCAAAGAACGGATAAAAAATCTTAACGGACCTTATTTTTTGAATGGGTTACAAATTTAGTTAAATGTATGCCCGAATTTATTTTGAATTTAATTGAGAAACTTGAATTTAAAAAAAAATAATTAAAATATTCTCTCAATTTAGAACCCTCAACGTGCAGCAGAAGCTTACTTTGAGTATTTCAAAAACAAAAAGTCTTTAGGCTTAGATCGTATGTTAATTATTATTTTTTGCTTAAAAATATTTTTAAAAGGTCCTGAAGCTTATGACGATTTTTATTCAAAGTCTGATATGATGCATTATTATAGTATTTTTGCTCAGAGTAAGCCAACATCGGATTGGGTAAATTCTTATGATAATGGAATTGTTTTTGTGGAAATGGGCACAAAAGATGCAGTAAAGGTTGGAAATGAAAAATTAATTTATAAAAATCTCTATCTTACCCCATCTCTAAGACTGGGATAAATGTTTGTTGGGATAATTGAAACATGAAATAAGGCGATTGTATATCATAGATAACTATTAAGCTGGGATGTGATGGGAATGTATTAGATATATTATATAGGAAATGAAGGCATTAACTATGATGTGTGCCACTTATGCCCAGCTTGATACTAAGTCATAGTATCGGTATCAGGATAAAAATGAGAGATTGGAATAAGTGGAAGCGAGGGATAATGATAGATCAATGACATAGATGTGATATGTGAAGATAGTATGGTAAAGAGTTTTAATTTAAATTGTGGGATAAGATAGAGATTCTAGTTCAGAACCAAATAAAAAAAATATTATTATTTCCCTTACTTAGTCATCAAAATCAATCAGAACAGGAGAATTTTTACAATGCTTTTTCCGTGCTTGTGAATATTTTTTAAAAATAGTATTAAACCATGAACAAAAATGTGGAAAAAGATCTTTTGGAGTGGCTATTTTTGATATGCAAGTAAATTAAAAATAAAAATAAATTTTTTGATTTTAATAATTAGAATATGTCAATACTTCAATATGTTAATCCAATGGCACCAATTAATCGAATATTTGAGGTGAATTTTTTTAATTTATTTATTTACTTATAATTAGGGATCGGATTTTTAGGTGGTAAAAACCTTAAAATAGGTACCTAAATAGGTTGCAAAAAAGTCCAAAATAGGTGACAAAAACCCCAAAATAGGTTATAAAAAACGAGCAAAATAAACTTTAAAAATAAATATTTATGTAAAAAATATATCAAAAAATTAATTTCTCATTTCACAATTGCAAATTAAAAATCTTTCCAAATTTTCTGGTGTAAACCTCATTCTATTCTCAGCCAAAACAGTTCTGTATATTGAGAAAGATCGTTCCATATCTGTCGATGTCATAGGAGCGTACTTGAACGCAGAAATCATATTAGGATCCATATCGATTTCTACCTCACCTCCAGTTAAAATTTTAGCTATGTCAATTAATTTAGATAATCCCGGATTGCCAGCAAGAACAGCGTCCATTTTCTTTTTAATTTCCATACCAACAGTCCCTTCTGCACTAGAAATCGCATTCTTTGTCTGAAAAGTAAAATTTTGAAATGAGAATCTAACATCTTTACTGAAATCAGGTGTGGTGGATAGAATGCACCAGAATCAAGCCTCCCAACCAAAAGATTAGCTGCGTAACGACCAGCACGATCGGTAGTTTCATCAACACCTACCCATACAAACCCATCACCAATTTTCTTTTTAATACGATCAATTGTCTAAAATATTTAAATAAAACCTGTTAGAATAAAAATAAAGCATACCCTGCGAAAACAAATATCTAAGTATTTCTTTCTAAGTGTACTTTCATCAGGAATTTGGCGTTTACAATATTTGCTTAGAAAATATTTGAACGATTGGTGGTAAAAACTAAGGGTTTTTAAAAACCTTAAAAACCCTTTTAAGGTTTTTAGGTTAAATTACCCGCTGGTTACATGGATTGCAATAAATAATGTTTCCATCACGCGTAAAAATGCCCTTTGGAAATTTGCTAGTCCATTCTCGCTAGTCCATTCTCGCATCAATTCTAATTAATTAAAAATTTAACTTAAAAATGATATTATAAGTTATAATATCATTTTTAAGTTAAATTTTTAATTAATTAGAATTGAATAAAATAATTATAGTCAACTCCCGTTATTATCCCAAAGGTTTTAGATAGTCAAATGTCAACTTTACATAACTCTCGCTATAACCCCGGTCAATTCATCGGAAATTTTCTTAGTGTATTATTTACTTAATATGTAAAAATTCGTTCTTAATTTTATTTAAGCATTTCGATAATTCTTAATGGCACAGCAATATAGTAGAACATGTATTTTTGTAAGGGAGTTTTAATACTCTCTAAAAGTGATTTTTTAGAAATGTGTTAGTTGAAAACGTGAAAAAATTGTCAATTGAAATTTTAGTCGACTAAAATTTTTTGATTGGTAATTAATATCGTTCCTATATTTGAAAATAATAGACGGCCATCATTTTGAGATGGTAGCCGTCTGTTTGTCTGATTAAAATTAAAATTTTCCCAAATTTCTGATAGTCCTTTTCTATACCCTTTAGAAGTTAAAAAATATTTTTAAAAGACTTTAATAAAAAAAAATCCTTTTTAATCTATTTTCAGGCTCGAGTAAATATACTAATGTCTTATTACTCTGAACTTCTTAAAAACGTTGTTATAGTTAACCCTCCAAGGGTTTTAAATGTTTTAATGAAGGTTTTTTACTTAATATAAATTTAAATATTTTATTTTCTTTATAAGATTATTTCCCTAATTTTGCCAGCTAAAGTAATTAATAGAATTCATATAGCTGTGCAACACTCTGATATACCCAAATGGATATCTAATGAATCTATTCCTGTAGCTTATGGAGGATTAAAAATTATTAAGGATGCGGAAGTGGCCGAAACTGGGTGTAATATGCAAAAAGAATTGGGAGATGATGATTTTAGGGTGAATTATTTAAATTAATGGGAATATAATTTTTAATATAATAAGGGACATGATTTGAGATAAGATGGAAAATTGGATTAGTGATAGATTAAATTGTGGGTAATTACAAAATTTCTTTTAATGGTTCCTAAAGACAATGAGTCCAATTTTGGGATTTGATGGAATCCTTGGTCCTAGGTTGCATATTTCGATTTTTTTACATTGTCTCGACTCTAATTGCCTCTGGGACATAAAGGGAATTTAAAACTTGTTTCATAGTGGTCGTATCGTTGATCAGTGAAACTCGGAGATATAGTTAAACTTATTTTCTGGGTCCCGGTTAAAATTCAGCTTTAAAGGATATTAATTATTTATGCCAAGAAAATGTTGGAAATTTATATCATGGTCACTTTCTATGTCCCACTTTCTATTTCCGATTGATATACTTAATTTGCCCAACCCTGGGATAAGTCAGAGAGTGCTATATGATAAATTTATTCATTTATTTAAGAGAGAAGGTGCAATATGGGAAAAATATGGAATTAACCAAAAAACTTTAAATTATGAAAATTGTATAATAGCTGCTGGAGATAGTTATTTACAAATTTTGGACGCAAAGAAAGGGCAGATTTTAATTTTTGAATATTTTGCTAATAGAAATTTTGAAGTTATTGTTGAAGATGGTAAATTTTAAATTAATTATTTATTAAAATTGTCACTGGGTAGAGTATGACAAAAATACTGAATCTGAGTTCCACCGGACTACCCGAAATCTTACTGAGCTCAGCGCGCGACAGTCATGATATAAAAGATCCTAAAATTAGATTTTCTTGTTTTATATTAGAGTTTAAAGAAAAAAATCGAGTAGGGACAGACCCCTCAGGCCAAAGCTTCTTTGAAGATTTGGGTTTAGACACATCAATCCCAGTAGATTACTTGATAAACCCCAAATTTTATTTGAAATTAAATTAATTTAAAACTCCCATAAAAAATTTTTTTAGAATATGGAAATTACTTACTTCCTCGATTCAAAATGTCTACACCTCTTTTGGCAGAAGAGGGTGCCGTTCCAATAAAAGAAAATGGAAAATTAAATTTTGAGCTTAGGAATTTGAGTAGAATGATGAAAATGAAATTAAGAATTGCTCTACGTCTTATTAATTAATTAGAAAAAAGAAAAAAATTATTTATTGGGTTAAGGAGATTAATTTAGTAATTAATAAATTGCTTATTTATAAAATAATGGAAATAAACTAAATATTATTTTTTAATTTATTATTTTTATAAATTTAAAATTTTTTAATTATTGTGTTATAAATTTTTAACTTCCATTAATTTATTCCGATTTCTATATTTTTTTCAAAAATGATCAAATGAGATTTAAATTACTATAAATATTTATTCCATCAATGTCCGCAGTGCAATTTCTATTAAAAATATTTAATTTTAACGGAATTCAGCCGTTAATTTTATTTTTTATTCTATATGAATAAATTAAATAATTTTTAATCACTTAAATTAATTTATGAATCACTTAAATAAATAAAAATAAATTTATAAAATTTTTACTGCTGTGTATAATTATTCTATTGCAGTCAAAAAATAAATATCCCTAGTTTTACTTATTTAGATAAAATCACTGAATATCATAAAACTAGCCAAACCAATTTAAATTAAAATAATATAGTATTTAAATAATTATTTTAAATTGAAAATATTTATTTTTATCTTTAAATTTATTATTTTATTGGGGTGATTATAATATTAATTAAATAATTATTTATTTAAATATTTTTTAAATTAAATTTCTAATTAATTTTAAGATTTTATATTTTAATAAATCTTTCAACGTTCGTGAATAAAGAAACCAAGCATTGCCTGGTTTCTTTTCTTTATTTTAAAGGGTCTTCTGGCCCTCGCTCAAGAACAACGTGCTGAGGATGATTTTAATAAAAGATGGGAAGAAAGGAAAAATGAAGAAATGTATTTAAATAAATTTATTTTAAATATTTTTAACAAAATTTCAGAATTTATTTAACCGGAATGGAAACAAAAGCCTTTGAAATGAATTATGAAATAAGAGACCAATGCTCCCCGCTTCCTGGAAACAACGACAAATTCTTAATTTCTTTGAATTTCTATATGAAATTTCGACATTTTTGTGAAAATGAAAGGTTGGAATTTAAATAAATAAAATATAATGAATTTATTTCTAGCTTAATAATTTGTTATCCTGGGCAACTGGATTCTCGTATGACCAGAACTGGATATAATTCAAAACCCTTATATAGAGTGGAAAATGCAAAAAATGTAAAGAATATATAATAAAAATAAAATTTATTTAAATTAATTAGAATGAAGTGGCAATGTTCTGTGAAAAAGAACGAGAAGAATTTTGCAAAGAAAGTAAAATGGAAAGCCTTTGCAAAGTAGGGAAGGAAGGAATTTATGTCCCTTGGCATGGAATCCAGCTCAAAACTGACAGGAAACATCATGATGCTAATATATTGAAATTGTCTATTAAAAGACAAGAGTTTGTCCTTTTAATGATAATTCTTGAAAAGAATTATTTAAAGATATAACATTTATTCGGAACATTTTTCAATTCGCCTTGGAGAAGAAGAGAATATTTTTACAAATATTCTTGTGCCAATATATAAATCTTAATATATAAATCTTATATATAAATCCAATATATAAATCTTAATAATTATAAAGATTTATATATTGGAAATGTTTGGGGAAAACAATTAACAAGATATGCTGGTTTATGGATGTTGGCCTTAGATATATTGCCTAAAATGTTTGATGGAAAATTGGCAATTTATGTCCATAGAAGTTGTAATTGTTCTATGGAAGCTTGGGTAAATATTTAATTATTTTAAATATTAAGCTACTTAAAAAGAAGATATAATTAAAATCACTAAATAATCGTCCTTCTTATATACAAATTAAAATTATTTTTCAATAAACAGCTTGAAAAGTCTTTTGCCAAAAGAAAGACAAAAATCCAAAAAACTAAACAAATTGTAATTGGTAACAACAAATGCAAATATGAAAAGAAGGAAATTTCTTTTCAACTTTCTGGGAACTTTAGCAATGAAATTTCATTAAAATTTATGCCTAAGGATAAATTTACGGATATTAAATTTATTTTAAATGATGCCAAAGTGATTTTTAATGGAGAGGGATTTATTTTCGAAGCAAATGTATTTTTAAAATAATAATTTTAATTTTCCCAAAAATTAATTATTTAATAGGATGTTTTATGGAATTACCCAGAATATTCAACTGAAACTCTTTCTGAAATTTTTGAGAAAGAAGTTCAAGTTAAATTGGAATTGTTTGACAAATTTATAAATTTTTTAATAATTTCCAACCAAATTAATGTAACAAACACATTCTGGATACCTAAATGGTGGAAAAATGAAAATAATATGAAAAAATATGCAAATTCTGCTTTAAAAATTGAAGGAGTTATTGAACAAATTGCTATGCTTAATGTGACAGCAATTAATGTTAGATTTTTTATGGAAATAAATATTTAAAAAAATTTAGAAAACAACCATTTCCCCTCCAGTTTCAACTCGTTTTGATGAAATTTTAACAATTAATTCAAATATTATTGTTCGGGGGTTCTTTTTAAATGGTGCTAAATTATTAGAAATTAATTTAATGCATGATACACAAGAAGGAGATAAAGATGGTTTTTAATTTTTTTTTGACTTTTAAATGACTTTCATATATTTAGTTGGATCAACCTCCCTCAAGATTATTGTTGATTGTAATAATAATGAAAATATTATTTTTAATACATATGATGTAATAAATTTCTGTTAATTATTAATAAATGTTAAATTTAGGATGTGAACAGTTTAACTAATTTTTATGGACAAAATTGTAACCAAACATTAAAAGATGTAATTTCCTTTGAAATCAATATTATCGTCCAGCAAAATGAAAATTCGTTTTCATCATTTAAAATAAAAATGAACGACAATGATATGCCAGCAACAAATAATATTACTATCTTTAGCAAATTGCCAGCTTCTTCAATCAACTGGATTGAAGTAATTAATTTAATATTTTTAATAAAGTTAGGTTTAAACAATTTAAATAACATAGGTAGTTTTTTACCTGTGTGTTAAATATTTTTTAAACTTGAGGTGAAAGGAAATGTCCATCTATATGAAATTCCATTTGTCGTTTATGCGGTGATTAAATTTTTAATATTTAATTATGAGAAAAATTTTAGGAACCCGAAAAGAATATCTTCAGATATAAACCAGAACATTTACTTCCATCTGGCTCAAGCATTTGTCTTGAAGGAAATATTCTTTCTAAAAGTGATGTTAATAATGAAAAAGGAGTATTTGAAATAAATCTTTTCCATGAAATGACAGACGAAGTAGCTGATTCAAAAAGTATATTTTTCTCTAAAAATCTGTTTAAAACTAGATATTTCTTATAGTTGGTGACACCATTTTAAAAATTAAATTTATATTTGGTGAACAACACTTAACTAATAAGACAGGAAGTAAAATGAATAAGAAGGAATGCTCTAAAATCGACACCTGCCTTTTGCTTTATACTTGTCTTTCGACAGAATTAGATGATGAATGTGTGAACACAATCAAGGAACATATAAATCCAATCGGTCAAATGGGTGTTGAATTTTCCGTTCGTATCCATTTGAATGAAGGCCAATACCAAATACAGATCAATGATGGAAAGGATTTTATCCTTTTTGAAACAGAAATGCCAACATGGGCCATTGATCATGTTATGGTGGGTTAAAGATCGACAATTTAAGAAAATTACGTTTATAACTCCAAACAATTCTAAGGTAACTGGCGATGTAAATAATGTTAATTTTGGCAATAAAGCAAAAAGGTGCAATGGAGCTGGAGAGGAGACATTGCCTCAGAATATAATTTATATAGATCAAGATAAAAAGTTAACAAATGGTGATGTTATACTCATTGGGGGAATAATTGAAAATGGAATTGGTGAAAGTAATATTACTGTTAGTTTTTATTATGAAGCATTGGATTGGCATGAAAAATGTTTGTTTTTAAAAATAATCTGAAAGAAAGAATAAATCCTTTAATTTAGTTGGTAAAACAATCTTCAGAGGGAATTTTTCAAAAGATGGAAAAACTACTTTTGGTAGCTATCCAGCGCCTAATTCGGTAGATGATTTTTAATATTGTCTTCAAAAGTGTTAAAGCAAGAAGATTGTAAATAAAAAAAGATTGAGAAAAAGCGTAGCCAAAAACCTATTATAATCTTCTTGCATCATTAGATTATATGAATCAGGTTAAAATTTATATTTTTATAAAATTTAGGAAAGCAAGGATAAAAATAAAGAAGAATTTAAATGGATTGAATTTAAAGAAAAGGAAAATAAAGAAGCATGGAGAAGGGAATGTAAAAATGTTAGTAAAGAATTGAATGAGAACGAGCGTTTTAGTTTGGTAATAAACCTTCGTGATGGATATTATAATGTAATTTATAATGGAATGGATTGTGATTTTAAAATTTATTATCAACATTGGGCAATACAATATATTGTGGTAAATGAAGATTTTAGAATTTAAATAAAATAAAAAAAAAGATAATTAGGGGAGTGAACCAGCAAAAGATTTAAAAAATTTAAAAATAATTTTCATAAATTTAGGTAAAGGGGCCTCTGAAGATAACGAATTTTATTAGAATGGATTGATTTCGTAAAATTTATTATTTTCTTAAATTATTAATTTATAAATATTCTTTAATGTAAATATGTTAGTAAATTTTTAATTTGTTAAATTTAAAGGTAAAATCTTCTTGAGAAATTCGAAATAAACACAAAAATACCTAAAAAACTCAAAAAATACTCCTTATAACTTTAAGAAAATTATGAATAATTTTGATCTATTAGGACTAATCTGAATTTTTAGGATTTTTCCTATTTTTCCTGAACCTCCACATTAGTGAAAAGCTAGAATCTGTTATTTTCAATTTATCTCATTTCTTTAAGACATATTTTATCCATTTTGATAATAGAGTCTTAATATCATATTTTGTTCTATTTTGTCCTTGCCTCTTTATTTGCCCCAGGCTCGGTTTCGAGAGATATCAATAAAAGTGAGATTGGGAATGACTCTCAATCTCGAGCTATTCTAGATGGAGAAAGAAATTTAATTTTTATACCTAAAGATATAAGACCATTTTTCTATATTTTTAATCTTAAATTAATAATTATACTTTAAGCTTGGCAAATATTGGTTTTATTAATTTACTTATTCATACTAAATTGTAGCTATACAAACGACAATACAAAACAATATACAAACCACTATATAAAACGAACGTTGTTTATTTAAATAAATTTTTCAAATTACAACTTATTTTCATTCTGCTATTAAGTAGATTGTTATCTTCTTATTTTTTGATTTTTAATGTGTTTATTTTATAGCTATCCATATGAACTTTTTATTTCAAACATTTATTTTCAATAGTTGTTTAGGTTTATTAAATAAATAAAACTAATTACAAATCTTTAACTTTTTAATCAAATACACATATCCAATTTTTACATTTTTCGGTGTATTTGCCTTTAAAACACGATCTTATATTTTGTTAGAAGAAATCTATTAGTTTAACTAAAATTTTAAGGATGATTTGGAATTTTTACTATCTAACAATCATTATATTATTACAGAATTTGTCGGTATTTTTATTTATATTATTAATGATTAATTAAAATTAATCATTAAGGTAATCTCTGTAAATGTTTGTAATAAGGGTAAAGGACTTGAAAAAAATCTTGATCTTTGTGATTTGGAAAACTGTTTTGTATCTGTTGATGTAATAAAACGTAAATTTATTATTAAAATTATTCTATGTCAAAAATCTTAAATCAATTTTTTCTATTCTTGAGTCTATTACGATTTAAAATACGCCCTAAAACAGCAATTTTATTAAATATAAAGATTTTATTAAATTAAATTCAGATAATGTAAGACAATCAAATAAATTTGGAAACAAATACCCATATCTATTTGGCTGTGGTGATTGCCCTCCAGATCTAATTCCTTGTAGAATGTGCAAAGCAAAAGACTATTCTTGTAATGATGTGGGATACTTTAAGTATGCACATTATTGTTGGAATACCTCAAATGTAATTGATGTCTGTGACTTAAATATATATACAAGTCTTTGCTATTATGTTGTTGACAAGGATCATAAAGGTATTATAGAAAATTTCTATACGTATAGAAAAAGTCGTCTTTTTTTTGTTCGTCTTTAATTGTAATTTTTTCAGAAACTAATAAATTAATTAGTTTAATAATACCGAAGTAATAAATTTAGGCCATAAAAACAGAATCTAAAACGGCAACCTTAATAATAAAGGACTTATTAGGACTTATAGCTATATGTAATTTCCATTAAAAAATATTGACTCCGTATACATAGTTATACTTTTTCCATAGCCCGCCCCCTCCCTATTTGCCTTTAAATCCATAAATTCTTCTAGTTGTCCATCAAGGCTGCGGAGCTTACCATTCTTGGCGTAATCCCTGGCAAACTAAATACGTAGCTACTGTTAGTTGCGAAGAATATATTTGTGATTCAAAGAAATTATATGAAGAAACTCCTTTTTGTCTGAAAAGAGTAAAAGGTGAAGAGAAAAGGTGGAGAAGAAAAGATGAAGATGAAGAAGTAACACAATGTTCTACTCAAGAATGTTATATTTATAAACACAAAGATGGAAAATGTTTGTTTTAGAATATTATTTTAATTTAATTAATTTAAAAAGTTGAACAAGGTTGTGGTAAATGTAATTCAAATAATAAAATTCCATGTAGAACTTGTTATACAAAAATGTGTAATAATGAAAAGTTTTTTGATGAAGGATTCTTTTGTTGGAAAAATGATGAAATATTTGAAGAATGTAATGACAAAAGAGTTTGTTATTATGCTTCTAGTTTGGATAATAAAGGTATTTGGATATTAAATGAATTTTTATTAAATAAATAATTAAGTTATTTAAATAATAACCAAAACAAATGAAGAAAAAATCCGGCGAATTAAATGATAATTAAACAAAATTAATCTACTTTGCCTATTTTATCGATACCGTATTTTCTCAAGTAACTACCCTGGGTAATTATTTTTTCAACCTCTCGCTGGAGAGGTTAATTATTTGAGTTTATTTTAGATAGGGTAATTATTAGATTTCCGCCGGAAGTTCCGGTTCCGGTTTGCCGGAATTCTGGGATTTTTGGGTTCCGGGTCCGGTTCCGGACACGGTCAAAATTTTTGGTTCTGGTTCCGGTTCCGGCGAAAATATCGATTCCGGCGGAACACTATTAATTACCCCCAATTGTGAGGGGGTAATTATTGTTTCAACCTTTCTCGGGAGGGTAATTATTAAAGAGGGAGTAACTATTTGAGGGAGGGTAATTAATAGAGAGGTATCTACCTTTAAATATATATTTTTTGCTTTTTAAGTAATTGATCAAGGCTGCGGGAATTCTTCAAATATTGAACCATTCGCTATTTGTTCTGAAAAATTCTGCAATAACAAGGAATTATTAGATAAATCATTATTTTGTTTGAATAAGAATTCAATTAAATCATTAAAACAATGCCATACCGAATGTTTTGTTCATCGACATTCTAATGGAACTTGTATTATATTTAAATATTTAAGAAAATATTTTTAGCTAACTTTAAATTAATTAGTGCAACAAGGTTGTGATAATTACCCAAACAAAGTCGACGACGAAGGAGACTGTTATATTTGTAAAGAAAAGTATTGTAATGAAGAGAAACATGTAAATCAACATTGTTTGAAAAATGATGGGAATAAATGTAAAGTACCTTTTGGACATAATTGTTTTGAACAGAGAACTGAAACAAATGGAGGTTTTGCTTAGATTGGGTGATTAAAAAGGATATAATAAAAATCTTTGAATTTAAATTAATTCTAAAAAATATTTTAAGTAAATAAAGGCTGTGGTGATTGTAATTTAAAAGAAAGATGTTTTACATGTAATAATCATTTATGTAATAATGGAAAGAATGTTCGTTATTATTGTAAAAGTGAACATGGAGAGCAAATATGTCCTTCATCTGATTGTTATATTTCATTAAAAGAAGGAAATCAAAAAGGTTTTTAATTAATTAAATAAAAGTCAACTCCCTCTCCCTCTGAACTTATTTCATATCGGGACTTAGATTAAGAAATTTGGGGTGGTTTGTGCAAGAGTATCCCCAAATTTCTGGCTCTAAGACCCCGATATGTAGCGGCATATCAGAGATATGACACAACTCTAATAGGCCACAGAAGGAGGTTCATTATAGAGAGAGGTTTCCCTGTGAGTTATTCTGAGAGAAAAATCTTGGTTTTAGCATTCAAATACCGCAGGGGTTTACTAAAACTTTCTATTTTTATTTTTAAAAAAATAATTTTTCCTAAGGTTATAATTATAATTGTGGAAATTGTACAGAAAATATTAAACAAAAGTGTGTAGATTGCAAAAATAGACCATTATGTAATAATAAAGAATTAATAGAAAATTCATTATTTTGTTGGGAAAAATCAGAAAATACACCAAAAATTAGTGGAAATAGAATTTGTGAAAGTAAATGTTTTGTAGAAAGAAATAAAAATGGACAAGGTATTTTAGAAGAAATAAATGGGTATACCCCAACCTACTGCGAGCCCAACCCATCGCAGAGCTATTAAAGTCAAACCTCTTTGATTTTGGTACTATTCGACGTATCTCGACGGGCGCTGACGAATGGTACCAAAACTGACGTTATTCAAACTCATTAAAGAAAATTATGGCTTTGCGGTAGGTTGGGCTCGCGTTAAGTTGGCCTGCCCCGAAATAAGTAAATAAAAAATAAATAAATTTAAAAGTAATACAAAATTGTGGAGGAATATGTTCTGAATCAAAAGAAGATTGTATTTATTGTAATAAAACATATTGTAATGAAGAAAGTCTTGTTCCAAAACATTGTTGGACAACTGAAGGAATTTGTAAAACAAAATTTAATATTCCTTGTTTTATGGAAAGAATTTCAAAAAATAAATGTTAATTAATTTTAATTAATTTTTAAATATTTTTTTAAAGTTTTAAAAGGGTGTGGAGAATGTTCTCGTTTTAAAGCTTGTAAACAATGTATTGAAAATCGTTGTAATAATTGGACAAATATTCCTTATTATTGTAATACATCAAATGGAATAAAAGAATGTGAAACAGAAAATTGTTATATTTTAAAATTAAATGATAAAGGTAAATAATTTGCAAAAAATAAAAATATTATTTATTTAGAAGACAATTTAGCTGAATATTACTATAATTGTGGAAAATGTCCCAATTCAACCAATTCAGATGAAATTCTTTCCAAAAAATTAAAAGGGGATAATATAAACAAATTTCAATGTGTAGAATGTAATGATGGTAATTTATGTAATAATAGAGAATATTTTGAAAGTCAATTATTTTGTTGGGAAAAAACAAAATTACAAACAAATAAAACAAAAGGAATGAAAATATGTGAAAAAGAATGTTTTGTATTGAGAGACATTAATGGAACAGGTATTAATAATAAGAAAATTTAATTCAGATATAAGTCAGTCCTTAAATAATATAAAAATTAACAGTAAAGAAATAATTGTAAGGAATCTGATCATATTTATGTAGAAAATAAATTGAATATTTGGACAGTTATTTTTCAGCCTCTCGGTGGAGGTATCTTGGTGACGGAAAAGACCCCTTTTTGCTGGGGACGGAACTGATCTGGGAGGAATAGATCTGTGACAGAATCGGCGAGACGGAAAGTCCCCCACCGTCCACCAGGGATTTTCTCGAATTTCGGGAAACACTAGTATCCACCGAGAGAAAGGTAGTTAAGAGATTATTTTAGATATGGTAATTATTCCGATTTTTGATCGATAGTAATTAATAGGGAGAGGATGATTATTTGGGAGAGAGGTAATTAGATGAAAATATATAAGTACATTGGATATTATTTTAAATTTTATAGTAGAGCAAGGTTGTGGCAAATGCCTTCCAGATAATCGTTCTGAATGTAAGACTTGTAAAAATAAAAAATATTGTAATGAAGAAAATCTTGTTTCAATACATTGTTATGATGATAAAAATAAAACATGTAAAACATCATTTAATTCTTTTTGTTATTTATTAAGAAATTCAACAAATGGAGGTTTTTTTAAATAAATATTTAATTAAATTAATTAAAAATATTTAAAGTAAGTAAAGGATGTGGAAAATGTCCATTTTATACATGTAAAGAATGTAATGGACATTTATGTAATGGAGAAAATAAAATTAAACTTCCTTTTTATTGTTTTGGTTTAATGGCTAATTATAAAGAATGTAATGAAACAAATTGTTATATTGCTAATATTGAAATAAATAATAAAGGTGAGTCATACCCTATATATCGAATAGAAAAATTTCATGGAAATTCACAAAAAGGGAGGTCAAGGAACGGAGAACACATTCTATGGAACGGGGGCCCGTAGAAGGGGACGTGTTCTCTGGAGCGGGAGGTGTTCCGGGGACGGGGGACGTGTTCCGTGGAATGAAGAGGACATATTCTATAGAATGGGGAACATTCTCCGTGAACGGGGATCGTGTTTCGAGGAACGGGGAGTATGTTCCGTAAAAATTTTATATATATGGTCATTCGCATATAGCGATTCGATATATAGGGTCAACGATATATAGGGTGTCGATATATAGGGTTTCGATATACGGGGTTGTCCCCAATAAAAGTAATTAATTAATTTTATTTTAAAATTAAATTTTAGAACAATTTTATTATGATTGTGGGAAATGTCCTTCAAATAATATTTTATTAAATTTAACTAAAAATAATAATTTAATTCAAAATATGAGTAACGTTCAATGTACAGAATGTAATAACAGTCCTGCCTGTAATTCTGATAAATTATTTGAAAGTAAATTATTTTGTTTGGAGAAAAATGTTAATAAATGGAAAATAAATAAAGGGAATAGAATTTGTGAAGAAGGATTTTGTTTTATTGGTTTTGATAATAAAGAAATTGGTAAGAAGAATAGAATATAAATACAATCGACTGCGGGTATAGGACCTCCTCGATAAAAGAATCTCTCGGATATAAGACCCCCAAATTGCCGGTCCTGATTGGATGTATTTCCCAGAAATACAACCGATATAAGAATCCTTTGGATATAAGACCCTCTAATGGATGGGGGTCTAATAAGCGGAGTCAACTTAATTCATTTGTGATAATAGGTTAAGTCATTTAGTTTAAGCTAAATTCGGTTATTAACCTGTCCCTTCACAATATTATTTGTGGTAAATGAAAAAAGATAATCCTATCCTATAAGGAAGGAATTAGAAAGTTTGGTTGATTTAAGCTAGAATGGAACTTAACAAGTCTTAAAATAACTTAAGTGGGATTTTAAAAAAAAGTGGGATTTAAAACAATTTCGGTCATAATACACGAATTATGACCGAGCTCGAGTACCGAGCCTAAACCTTGTATTTTCCGATATTTAGTTTATGTGGCCACAGGCACATAATTTTTCGGAATAATTTTTCGTTCTATATCCACTCTCATCTCCGAGAACTCGATAGCTCGAGATCAACGGGAGACCGGGGTAATCTGATTCAAAAACTACTCAAGCTCGTTCGGGCTCGACTTACTCTACTTTATATAGTATTTCAATTAATTAAATTTTATTAATTTTATTTTTAAAAAATGTTCAATTAGTTCAAGGTTGTGGTAAATGTAAAAATCAACAAAATTTAACAAAATGTTTTAATTGTTCAAAACCTTTATGTAACAACCAAACAATATTTGAACAAATAAAATGTTACCATTTAAATAACAATTTCCAAATAAAAAAACAAAAAATTTGTCATCCTTTATATTCTAATTGTTATATTGCTAGAGATATATTTTGGAGAGGTTTTTTGCCTGACATTTGCTGACAGACATTTCCGGATGTCGATTTTTGTCGAACCAGAACCAGAACAAATGGCTACTGGGCCGATACTTGGCCTAGGCATATAGTACCATTTTGGTGGTATAGCACTGATCAAATTTATACAAATTATAAATAAAAAGCTTAAAGGCTACCCGGAACTGTCTGTCCGTAGGTGTCTGCCTACCTTTTTCAATTTTTAAAAATTTTTTTTTAATTAATTTTATTAAAAAGTTGAACAAAATTGTGGAGAATGCCCTTCAAAATACAAAAATTGTAAATCCTGTAATTATTCTTTTTGTAATGAAGAATATTTATTTACAACAATTAAACTTACAAAAACAACAATAATAAGAACAACTAAATCTTATAACTTTACAAAAACAAATAAAACAATCACAAAATCTTTGTCAGAGAAAAATAAACTTGAGAAGAATTTAATTATTATAATTTTATTTATTTATTTTATTTTGTTTAATTTATTTAATTGTAATTATTTATTTTATCATATTTTCTAAATAAAATATTCAATTTTATTTTAATTTCTAATAATTGAAATTCTCTTTTAAAATATGACCCTTATGGAGAGTGATTGAATAAATAAAAAATACTACGGGAATGCCTCTTTTTTCAATAATTTTTTAGAAAATTTTCTTAAATTAAAAACTTTATCGTCGAATTCTAATTTTAGCATAAAATATTACCGTATAAATTTACTCAAATGCCGCACTCAATTTTCGCTCTCAACTGACCTATTTTAATTAAAAATTAAAATTATTTTTCGGTCGTTTCAGTGCCAAATCTCTCCCACATTTTTATCGCCAATTTTTTTAGTTTTTAAAATTTTAATTTTTTAGCTGAAAATTAATTTTAAAAATGTTGGAAAGGTATTTACTTCAAATGGGACGGTAAATAATTTTTTAAATTAATTTATTTTTGAATTTTTGAATTTTTTAAGTATTGGAGCTGGTCATTTGCCTGTTTTATTTTCAATAAATATTGTTGCAATGCTTGGTTTATTTTTATTTTAAAAAATTTTTAATTTAATTTTCTAGTTATTACTTACGCTTTTTCTGTTTGGAGAGGAGATGTTGACCCAGTCTTTCCTTATATTTCTACCTCTGGCGATTCAAGACCCGAATCTTGTATATTTTCGATGTTTTTGAATATATGTGCTTTCTTTATTGCTTTGATTGTTATTCTCAGGTTTTTTAAAAACAATCTTAAATTAAGAAACTAGTAAAAGTTATTAAATTCAAAAAAAGGTTTTTTAATAGATATTTTAAAAATCAGAATCCAGGCCGAGGCCAAGGCAACAAAATTTCTGGGTTTCTTGGGCTTTGGGTTTTTTTCCTGAACCACAGGCCAAGGTCATTGGATTCGGAAATTAGTGCGCATTTTTTTACATTTTCGCCTAGGACTGATTACAACAAAAATTCTAAAAATATTCTCTAGATACCATTTGGTCGCCGAATTACTTTCTCAAGATTCTGGTCAAGAAGATCATCACATTTCTCTAACAAATCGTCTTTCACTTTTCGCTGGTCTACTTGGAGCTTTAGGAATGTTTATAGTCGCAAATTGGCAAGAAACTGCTGTTGTACGTGTTCATTTAACAGGTTTATTAAAAGAGTTTTGGTCTTTTGGGTAAAGATCTGAGTTTTTTCTGTATCACAGAAAAGACCCGGCCCAATTTAATTGATTCGTAAATTAGTTCAGGCACGGTTTCTGACCCATATTCCGAGTATGGGTATTTTTTGATTATTTTCCCCCTCACGTATGAGATTTTGATTCTTTTTTTTAATTTTTCTTATCAAAAGACCTCTCAATTTATTTACTGACCCGATTTTTTGTTATTTTTCCTTTTAAATTTTTCAAAAAAAAATTTTCATTTTTTAAAGGTGCTCTTCTCAGTTTTGGCAGTGGATGTATTTATATGTTAATACAATCTTTTATTTGTTTTAAAATGTTTCCAAAATTTGTTGGTAAAAGAATTGTTTATATTCGATTAACAATTGCAATAGCTTCGACTTTTTGTTTTTTTCTAGGTTTTTTTGAAATTTTTTATAAATTATTGAAATTTTATTTTAAAGCCCTTTTTCTTGGTTTGGCGGCCTCTTGGACTTTTCATAATCATTTTCCTGATTTGCCAACACCGAGACCTTGGAGCAGGAAATTTTGGCCAATGCCGGTATTTCTTTAATAAATTTTTTAAATAATTATTTTTATGGGTTGTTTTTGGGTTCTACACACGTTTTTGGGGTCGTACAGCCTGCCCTGAATTTTAAAAAAGAAAATACAAAAAACAGGGTTTTGGATTATTTATTTATTTTTTAATTTTTTCTTATTGTCCCGCTTATTGTTGTTAGAGAAATTTGAGAGTTTTCCCATCCTCAATCAGAAAAACTTTCCACACAATTTCTACGAAATTTTCTTTTATCGCTGACCCGCATGAATTACCCTCACATTTACCTCACAAACTTGATTAAATTTGTTTTTAAAAAATTAAATTTTAAGGGTTATGGACTTCATTGCCTCTCTGCGGTTATTTTTAATTTTTTAAAATTTCAAAAAAAAAAATTCTGTTTGAAGGTAGCAGAATGGACTTTAGCTATTTTACACATGTCCTTTCTTCTCTCATATTCAAGAGAATTTGAAAAAATAAGAGTTGAATTTAAAGTTAAAACAATTGTTCAACATTTAGATCACAGCCCTATCTCCAATTCTAATTTAGATTTATTAAATATTTAAAAATTAATTTTTAGCTTTATTTTCCTTTGAAAAGCCTTTATTTAAAATTTTTTAAAATTATCTCACTATCAGAATCCTTTAAAAATTTTTAATTTTTCCTTATTTTTCTTTTTGCCTTTATTCTTCAATTTTATCATTTTCGTTAAAAAATATTTTTTTCCGAATAATTTTTTACTACTCATATATTTGCTATGACATGCAAATCACTTATACTTTTTATATTTTTTTATTCAATATTTATATACTAGTTGAGTTTTCTGTTTGGAATAAGTCGAGATTGGATCCTCCGTTCGTTAATCCAGGGAAAAATCTCAATCCCAAACGTGACTAGCGCAAGAGCTATACTTAAAAAACGCAAAACGAAACGAAAGGCAAAAATTTAAAGCAAATAATGATATCCCAAATAACCTTGACCAAAATTTGCCGGGATTCGGGACTTTCACACATTGGATTATTATGTTCCAGGGTGTTCCAGGGATCCAGGATCAGTGTTATTCCAGTGTTACTTCCATGGATCAGTGTTATTCTCAAATTCTGTGTCGGGTCGAGTTCCTCGGGTTGGGTTGAGCAAGAATGTAGGGCTTTCTCGGGAACAAACACTAGGACACAATTCTAATTCATTAATCATATATTCTTATTTTTAGAAATTTATTAATTTACTTTATTAGAAAATAAAGAAAAATGTCCGAAATTGCTACTTCTAGAGAATATATTTGTAAAAGATGGGTTTCAAAATTTACAAATGGTGTTTTTACTATTAAAGAAGGGAACAAGATCTATTGTGAAGCTTGTATGCAAATTGTATGTAAATGATTTAAATTTCTAATTTTAATTTTAATTAATTTTTAAAGGTTCCCTGTTCAAAAATAACTCAATTATATAAACATATCAAATCTCCGAAACATGAACGGAAATTGCCTGCTTTTTTGGCATCAAAACATAAATACCCTAAAAGACATGTTGATAATTTTAATGTTGATTTAGAGTCTGCACTGAATTCAGCAGGGATTCCTTTGGCGAAGGTAAATAAAAGCTAGAAAATTGAACTTGGATTTAGGGGCTCTTTGGCTCTATCACGGTTTATGATCCAATTCAAACCACGTCTTGAATTTCTATTGGACTCGTAAAACTTTCGTTAGACATTGTTCAATGGACTCATAAAATGCAATAGAGAGACTTGTTAAAATTTCATTTTTGGGTTTTTGGCTCAGATTTTCTGTCTTGAATTTTAACGTGATTTTCTTGTACCGGGACTAAAATTTAGATTTTACCATTTAATAGGAAGATGTTAAGGAGGGGTTTTTTCTACATATTTTTTCTATTAATCATAACACACTGTTTTAAAAATACATATTTTTAAGGTCGATCATCCTGCATTCAAGGGATTTTTGGAAAAATATTGTAAGCGTCCAATACCAAATGAAAATGCTTTATTGAAAATTTACTTTAAAAGAATGAAAATTTGAAATGATTTTTGATTTGATAATTTATCATAAAAAACAGATTTTTTGACTTAAATTTTGATAAATTGATGATTTTACTTATAATCTTCAATTTCTCTTATTTTTAGATATTATATTTGGTCAATTTCATTTTTGTCTCAAAAAGTTTTACTTTAGTGTAGTGGGAAACGTTTGGATTTCCATTAATAGGGGTCTAGGGTTCGAATCCTTTCATTGGAAATATTTTTTAATTTTCTTAAATGAAGCGTATTTTATGTTTAAAATTTCTATTAAACGAATTTTAATATAAAATTTAAATATTTATTCTTTTTAAAAAGTGTGTGATAGTATTCTTATAGTTTACAAAAATTTCAGGAAAATTTAAAGAAATAATCTGAGAAAAAAGATTTTGAGGAGAGAATGTGTTGATTATGATCAAAACTAAATATTTAATTTGTTTATTGTCTTGGGCTTTACCGGGTTTTTAAAAATGAAAAAAAACGATCACTGGCAATAAAAAAGGAAAACTCACACCGGTAGTTTAAAGAAGGAAAAATAGAAGAAAATAAGGGAAAAATGAAAGGAAGTGATCTAAAGGATGAGTTAAACGGAGAGATTAGATCCAAATCTTTAGAAATTTTTTTCTGAATAAAGTTTTTTCAAAATTTGACTTTGGAACCTTAATTGGATCCTAAAAATTTGCTTATTATGATTAGATTTCCAGTTTGTTTTATTAGCAGATATATGAAAAAAATAAAATTTTACTCCGCCCCCGGTTATAATGCCACCCAAGGCCTTACATATCCGGAAGAATCATATAGTGAGAGTCTACAAAATAGAGGTATTGTCAAAAAATAATTTAAAGGACTTTAGTTAATCTCTCCATTTCCTCATCCCAAACTTTTGTATAAATCAGAATTTTTTGTATAATTAATGGTAAATTAAAAAACAAATATGAGGGCCAACAAAATAAACGGCAAGATCAATTTTTGCAAGTTGGCGTGCACTAACATTTTTTTAAAAAAAGTGAGGGGGATATATTAGCACCCTAGGTGAGGTCATTAAAATTTAATTTAAATAAAAAAATAATTTAAAAACTTTTTTTGAGAAATGTTCTCACCAAGGGTATTTAAAAAAATTATTTTATGTGGTCTTCCTACCCGAGATTTTGTTATATATATTTCTATGGTACTTTTCTGTTATCCCGCCCCCCCCCCTCCCTATTTGAGTCTCAGAAATAATCCTTTTTTTCCTGTCAATCATTTATTTTCCTTGAGCAATATA
>ABLG01000143.1:0-60358 GCA_000172435.1 Meloidogyne hapla | reverse complement strand
GATAATTTGAAGGAAGTTATAGCTCTGCGGTACATCGGCCCTGCGGTACGTCGGGGTGTACCCATTGTTTTTATTTTAAAAGCTAGAGTGCTAAAATTTTGCAAGATTATCCTTCTAGGTGTTATCTAACATCTCTGAAAATTTCAGATTTTTTTATTGAGTATTTCTAAAGTTGTGGGCCAAAATGTACAAGAGGGTGAAAATTTTCATTGAAAATGATGATTGTTCTGACATTTTCAACCATAACTTTATAAATAATGAATCAGAAATTCTGAAATTTTTTGAGGAATTAGTTAACCCTTTAAACAACATCCATGCAAAATTTCATGTTTCTAGGTCCTCTGTTGACAGTTTTATAAGCTCGCGCCGAAACGTCCACTTTTATTTAAAGTTAATAAATTATTAAAAATTACGGTATTCACATTTTTTAAATTTGCCCTTTCATTAAAAATTAGAAGTTAATGGCTTTATTTCTTTTCCTTTGTTCGATCTATAATTATATAAATTTTTTCTCAATATTTACTCTCAAATGATAAAAATATTTCCAAAAATCATCAGTTATTTAAATTGCTCTTTCTATTGACATTTCCTTCCATTTATATTAAATTTTAGAAAATAAATAAAAATATTTTTTTCCGTTAGGGCAATCCACTTAAAAGACAATTCACTGAAAAAACTCTCCAGGACTGAAAACTGCCGTGAGAGGATAAGCTAGAGGGTGATAGGTTATAAGAAGAGTATAATTATTCTCCGATTTTAAGACGTTTTATAAGTGCTTCTTTGTTTCTTTAAAAATTCCTGTTTGTTTCAAGGCAGATTTTTGGTACCTTGAGGCTCTAGGTTAGAGTATCTACAGTACTAGTCTTGATCTAGTGATCGTTTATTCTCGTGTAAATTTAGTCAATAAGTGAATCGTCATTTCAGTAAATTGTCCTCCCATTAATATATTTTTTTAAAGAAATATTAAAATAATTATTTCTAAAAATGCCAGCCAACGATTTGAGCAGTTCACCTTCTCCACCCCAAGTAGAAGCAAAAATTCCCCCACAAGTATTGGTTCTAGATGGAGGTTTTGGGTCTCAATTGGAAGCTTTAGGCTATGCTGTTGATGTAAAATCTTTAAAAATAATTCTGAAAAAATCAGAAATTTATTAGAAATCAGAAGTTTGGAGTGGGGGTGCATTGATTGAAGAGCCCGAATTGGTGAGAAAATGTCATCAATCGTAAGTTAAATTTTTATTTTATTTTTGATTTGTTTGCACAGCTTTCCCCCCTTTGAATCATTTTTATTTAATTTTTTTTATAAAATTTATTTTGCAAGAGAATTATTATTTCCATCAATAAAATATTATTTCAGTCAATAAATATTAAAATATAAATTTAGTAATATTTATCAGTTAATGATTAAAAGTAATAAAATATTTAATAAAAAAAATTCTCCTTTCAATTATTAATTTATTAAATATATTTTTATGGGACAATTCACCGAAAATTTAATTTAAATTAGAACACCATTTGAGATGTATCCCACGGTTGCGCATATATTCTCTCATTAGGCTACAGTACCTTTTTTAGAAAATGAGCTAGGCCAAAGTTTGGGCTTTATCCATATCACTTGGGATTTTTGAGCTTCCTGGATTTTTCCTTGTTTGGATTTTTCTTGGACTTCAGAAAAAAGGCCCGATCCATTTCAATGAAGTTAAAATTGGTACTTACTCAGGAGCTTTATAGAAATCTTGATTTCTCTTACATAATTACACCCATTACCCTTTAGATCTTTCGAATTTCGGTAAATTGTCCCATTAACAAATTTTTGAAAAAATGTCAGCTGATAATTTGATTAATTCTCCATGCCCATCACAATTAAATGAACACTAAGTTTTGGTTCTTTCTGGAGGTTTTGGGTCTCAATTAGAAGCTCTAGGCTATGCTGTTGATGTAAAAAATAATTTTAAGAATTCTGAAAAATCAGAATTCTTATCAGAAATCAGAAGTTTGGAGTGGGGGTGCTTTAATTGATAAGCCTGAATTGGTACGAGAATGTCATCTTTCGTGAGTAAAAAATATAAATGATTCAAAGGGGGCGAAATTGGCTAAGAAAAGTTTTTAATTAAAAATTTAAAGATTTATCAATGCTGGTGCGGACATTATTGAAACTAATACTTATCACCTTTGTATACAAAAACTACGTGAATGTCGTGGTTACAGTAATGAACAGGCTGAATCCCTTGTTAAGGTATAATATGTATTTCCTAAAAATTAATTTTCTAATGAAGTAAAAGACTCTGTTTTATTACACCTCTATTTTACCTTTCTATTTTACAAAAGGGGTAATATAAAAAAGGTATAATATAATAACTTATATAGTTACTCTAACTATGCTACCTCAGGGTTTAGTAAAATATTTGGGGTAAAGTTAATTTTAAATCTATACCAGGATTTTTTTAGAGAACAGATAAATCTGGAACCATGATTCCAGAATTTGAGATTCAATCATAGAAATCTGAGACTCACTTACCCTTATGCAACCTTACACTTACCTTTATATTTTTCTTGACACTCGTTAATGAGTTTTGTTAGCTTATAAACACCTTCTATTTTATCAACTTAACTATCCTTCATAATATTTTAACTTACCTCTATTCTCTCTCCATTTTAGCTTGCTGTTCAAATAGCCCGAGATGCAATATCCTCTTCTGGCCGTTCTGTTCAATTAGTAGGATCTGTAGGTCCATATGCTACTTATCTGAGAGATGGATCTGAATATACGGGTGATTATGTAAAGAAGCCTGATTTTAATGAACAGGTTGGAGGGTTAGATCCCAAAATATTTTAAAATACTTTCAGATAATAATTGATTATTATCTCTCCCAATGCCGTCCATTAATTGCGGCAGGTATTCGAACACTCGTCTTCGAAACAATTCCAACGCTTAAAGAAGTTGAATGTGTAGGGAAGGTCTTGGAACAGCTTGGACCGGAAGTGCGTGCTTGGATTGTCAGCACTTGCCAGGTGGATTTAAGGGGTTCTTTCAATGGAGGTTACTCATGGGAGGTTACTCATTTCAATGGAGGTTTACTCATCTTCCTTTTCCTGTCTCTATACAGGGAAAGGTACGAAAAATCCAAGGCCACCCTAGAAGATCCTAACTCTCTTGATCCACCTAGAAGGCTTTGGTTTGAAAGAAAATCAAAATAAATCTCTAGACTCTAATGGAAAGGGGATGATCTATAGAGTCTCTGCCTTTTTGTTGATCTTCTTAACTTATAAAATTTTCTTTTGAAGGATGGAAAAAGAACCCGTAGCGGTGATCTCTTCTCAAGTGTTGCTAAATTAGCCAATTCAATCCAAAAAGTAGTAGCTGTTGGTGTTAACTGTACAGCTCCAGAAAATATAACTGAATTACTTGAAGAAGCAAATAAAACGGGAAATCGAAAGGCTTTAGTAAGATAATTAATATGTCTTTTAATTATTGAACTTGAAAGGTTGTATATCCAAATAGTGGTGAAATTTGGAATCCAATTTTGCAGCAATTTCAGGGTGCTACACAAATAGAAATGTGAGTTTATCTTTATTAATTTAAAGGGGGCATTTCACCGAACCCCCCCCCCCCCCCCTCATTTCTCTCATTAAACAGGTGACTCTTGAGATAGCGAGAGTGAGTCACCTATGGTATAACAACACCCCCTTCGTTTAAATCCAACTGTTTGTCCCAATAGGAGGTTTCCCAACAACATCTATCCATATATGTATAACGGTTCACGATTATACCGACACGAGTAATCCATTCCTCTGTGGGTGTCGGTCTAACGGGAGTTAAATTCGGTGGATTGTCATTTCTGCGAATTTTTCATTCCTTTCAGTCTAAGATTTTAAAATTAACAGGATTGCTTCTTTAATTCCTCATTGGTATTTATTGGGTGCTAGAATCTTTGGTGGTTGTTGTCGAGTAATGCCTGACCATATAGCTAGAATTGGCGTTGTCTGTGATAAATTGAAAGCAAAAAATTCTTAAAAACGATTTTAATTAGAAAAAAAACATTTAAAATTTAGTCTTGTATATTTAAAAATATATTAATAAATCATATAATTAAATGGATAAAGATATAATAAACGTGAATTTTTTGCCATTAAAGATTGAAGAAAGGAAATTTTAGAAATAAACCTTTACTAGCGTTTCTAAGTTTTAAAACCCATTTGTACAGTGTATAGAAATTATGTCTAAATATCTTAATAAAAGTATTTATGGGAAGATAAGAAACAAGGGGTGGGGGGCAAAATACGGTCTGACCAAAATACCGTCCGCATATTAGAGTCAAAAATACCGTCAAAATTTATAGTGTGCTTATAGTGTGAAAATGATATTTGTCGTATATTAGTTAGGCTTATTAATTGTAGAAATAAGGGCCAGTTGGTCTGGGTTAAATGCGTTGGCTTATCCATTCAGAGTTAACCATTTCAAAGTTAACTATTTTCATGACTCTGACTCTAATATGCGGACGGTATTTTGGTTGGACCGTATTTTGTCCGGACACGAGAAACAAGAGAAAATTTTAATTTCAAGTGCCTTTGAGGGAGTGATCTTCAACCATGTTCTCTTCATTCCATGTCCCCTTCAGAACCTTCGCATTATTTCGCTGGCCTATAGTACTAACGGGGACGAAAGTGATTTAACAATTGATAAAGGTTCAATAAAAGAAAACTTAGAGAGAAGTTCATTATATTCTTTTGATAATTTCCCCTAATTTTTAAGAATATTTCTTAAGAATTCTCCCTTATCATATTTCCTTAAAATATTCCCCCGGGGTCTTTTAATTCTTATTTTCATTAGAAACCCCCTTATTAGAAAGCTCATAAAATTTATTACAATTATTTAGAAACCTCAGGTCAAGAACAACAAAAAATCACAATTTCTTGTACTTTATTCCACTTATTTATTTTAATTATTTTTCCCCTATTTTTTTCTTTGAACAAAGATTCTATTTTGTTAACGGAACAAATTCTATTACCTTTTTAAAAAAAGTAGAACACTAAATTGTTAAAATAAATCACAAAAAAGACTGCACGATCTGTCTGTTCATGCAATTAACACAAAATGTTAAAAGCTTTGATTTACGCTTGTTTGATTTAGAAATTAATTTTTTAAGGTGATGATAAATTTGAAAATGTTTTAAAAAGTAAAAACCCAAAAGATCAAAAATTTGGAAATTAATTGATGTTGAGGTTATAGAATGAGATATATGAGAAGTTTAATTTTATGATTACAGTAGACATTTTTAAAGAATAATAAAAGTAAAGGAATAAATAGAAATTGAGGATGATATTTGGAGGAGTGATTTTCAACCATGTTCCCCTTCACACTACATATGTTCCTTTCACACCATGTTCCCTCCATGTTTCCCTCACACTACATATGTTCCCTCCACACAAAGTTCGCTCCAGACCATGTTCCCCTCACACCACGGTTCATTCACACAATTTCCCTTCACACCATGCTCCATGTTCCGTTCAAACTACATGCTCCTTTCACACCATTTTCGATTCGCAATATCCCTTCGCATCAAGTTTCCTTATACCATGTTCCCCTCACAAACATACCACCGACCAATAGATTTTAAGTACAAACCGTGAATAAACATTTTGTTTCTTAATTAGGCTAAAGTGCTTAAGGTCAAAGATTATAATAGTTTGCTCTTTATAATTTGGCCAAAGATATAAATATAAAATTTATAAATTGATTTATTTCCAGCTGGTTAAATATCAAAAAATAATTCAATAGTTTTTTAAGCAAAAAATTTCATTTACGTCTTTTAAATAATTCAAATAAAATACACCGCCAATTTATTTTAATTTTTAATTACGCCGGAATTGATTGAACGAAAAAAGTTTATATTTTCAATGACGTTCTTCTATAAAAACAATTAAAAAATATTTTTAAGCATTAAATCAACTCAAACAGCAATTTTAATTTTTTTATTTAAATTAAAGTGTTTTAAAAGCGTAAAATTAAGACTCGTAAATTTTAAAAGTGTAGGAGGAGATAAATTAAAATTAAATATTTTTTGCACTTTTTTTGAAAAATATATATTTTTTGAAAAAAAAATATTTAAAAAATAGGAATGATTTTCCTATTTTTTAAAAAAATATTTAAAAAATAGGAATGAACAGCTGGCACCCCCACTCAGGGGGTGCCAGCTGTGTAATTGCTATACAGGGACTAAACCGCCGTGCGGCATCGAACCTGAGTCTCCCTAAAAGTGCAAGTCTGGTGTGTTAACCACTAACCCCGTCAATGGTTTTTAAAAAATATTTTAATTAAATAATTAATTAAGTAAAGAAAAGACATTTGAAGATTTATAAAATATCGAAATTTCTAATTTAAATCTCGAAAAAGTAATGAAAAAAAGTAAAAACGTTAAAAATTGTGAGACGGCAGTTATTATAAAAACATTGAAAAAATTAAAAGCTAAATTATACGTTGAACGGAATGAATAAAATTCGAAAAAGTAGGAAAAATATGAAAATTAATATTCACATCCGACTCATTTGCGCTACTGAAGCACACAACTGTGCGTGACTGATCCGGCACCTAATTATGGAAATTAGTTAAAATTATTTGTATAATTTTAATCTTTTATTTTTCTCAAACCATCCACAGCTTTGTCTGCAGTTTTCAGCCATCCATTGTCTTCTATTTGAGCACTCACCCCGCGTATGCCAATATTTACACGAAAAGTGATGATCATTGCAACCTATTCAAATTTAAAATTTCATTTAAAAACAATGGAAAAACATGCCTTTAATCTCAACCATCGGTCGACATTGTCGACACGCTCTTCGACAATATCTAAGCATAAAGGACGGGTTAGCTTCACATTCACCTAAACGGCCCCAGGCTGAGCAACAAGGATCGTCGTTGAAACACCCGATAGTAGTAGCATTTGCAAAACGACCCTTTATTGCGATGGAAGTTTTAAGATGATTATCTTGAATAGGAGGAGGTTTTTGAATACGAGGCTTGACACCAATAGCATTTTTGAAGGTTTCGGCAAATGAATGACCGTTAATATGAGACAAACTATTTGCTTGTGGCAACTTGGAATCATAAAAATAATCAGATAATTTTTTGAAAGAACTCGAATTTGTTGTGGAGGACCATGTACACAAAGGCCTTCTTGACAAACTCCACCCCAACAGACGTCCAAGCCATGAAAACCACTGCAAAGTCCACCCATCTTCACCTATTATTTAGAGAGATGTTATGGACAGTTATTTATTAGAATAAACCTTAGAAACACAATGTGGAGTATCCCCTGAATTAAAAATGTTTTACGTATTACAAAAATTAAAATTATTTTACCACGCGTGTCACAAAATAAATAAGGTGATGCACAGTCAGGATTCTGACGAATAAAAGCAAATTCTCAAATATTATTTAAAGTTTAAACTTGTTGGTTGCAACTAGGTCGTCGCGCGTATTTATAGAGAGAGTCAGTATAAGCATTGGAAAGCCCCTCTCTATTAGTGATTTCAAAAGGCCGCATTTGGGCATTGGCAAAATGTTGTTGATTTGAGCATTGGATCAAATCAGGTGGATATGCTTGCTCTCGAGTCCAGCGTGATTGACGCATCTGACGCCATAGCTCCCATATCAAATCGACGAAAGAATCCGAAAATACAACAATGAAAGTATTTATTTACATATAGAGTATCATTTGAGTATTAAATACAGTGTGCTCCTGGTCCCAAAAAATCGGAAGGTTCCGAAGTCCCGGAGGTTCCAAAATATTGACGGTTCCTGTTCCGGAAGTTTCAAGGATTTTGACGGCTCCGCGGTTCCGGACTTTTCAAACTTTTGACGGTTCCGGTTCTGGAACCGCGTTTCCTGGAACCGGTTCCCGGAATCGAGAGAACACTGATTGGATATTATTTCTTACGGTGAAGATAAAAGACGGGATCGTTTGCACCTAAAATAAATATAAACGAATATAACACCTATTAATAAACTTCTAGTTGGTGGTTTCATATCTCCGCCAATAAAGAGATGAACTTGTGAATGTAAATACTCGAGAGCACCAAAGTTCGGTTGATAAGGACAATCTTTTATTTTAATTTCTTTTATTTTATTTATTCTTACCTTGTTGGGGTGCTGTATATGCGAGAACCTACAAGTGATTAAAAAAGAAAAATTTGTCTTTTCTTAAATGTTTTTAATTGGAGAAATTTAAAAACTCCTTAATTATTATCAACAATTTATTGTCTAAGCATCCAACCTGTTCAATTTGTGTTTGCTCAAAGATTTTATTCAAATCCGCCTCCTTGAGCATCCTTCCCTCTGTACCTAATTGTCTTAAAATTTTAATTATTTTTATTAAAAAGACCAAAAATATTACCTAAAAATATGTGGCCGCCCTTCCAATGTTGTCCAACCATTGGCAAAGGGTCCATTTATTACATTGCCCTGTTCATCTGTTTCACCAAAGAATAACGGAGAAAATAAGATCGAGTCGGTTGGTCTGGGTAAATACGAGTCAAGCACAGAATCCCAGTAAGGAAGCGATATTGATGGATCAACCAGACGAAGTGCAATTTCAAAGCGTTTGATAAACTCCCGATGAAAAGGAAGAAAGCCAGGACCGGAATGGGCACCGGAGGACGTACTCACCTTTAAAGTTTAAAGGATAATAACGAATTTTTTGTTATTTTCACTCTACTTCTCGGTGTTGGTCATTAAAACGTCCAAATTCTCCATTTCCTTTTAAGGTGTTTAGTGCCCTTTGAAAGCTAAAATTAAAAAAAATAAAGCTAAAGAATTTTTTTTTGTATCGTGACACTCAAGTAATCAGGATTAAATATTTAGAAGGAAGCAAGAATAATATGGAGGCGATAATGAATAACCAAAAAAACATTCTATCATTATTGGTGTCACCGGGCCGGACCCTGCCGGACTAAAACCGGACCCGTCACTAGCCGGAGTCCGGAAATTTTTTCTCGCTGTACTAAAGCCGGACCGGAAAAATCCGACCGGAACCGGTACTTCACATTACAAAATATAAAATCCGGCCAGGAATCCGGTCCGGTGTGAGTTTAAAGGACACAAAAAAATATTATACTAACGACCTCTGCAATTCACCATTGCTCAGCATTCTGATCTCGCGTCTTAAAGCCATTCTATACTGGTTTTGTTTTAAAGTATTTGTTGAAATAATAAGTGTAAGTAACCTAAGTGGCTGACCTCCACGCATTGTGCACTGGCCATTTGGACCTTGAATCCCCTGAAATTTTACGGGGAAACTTTATAACAGCAATGGGTAATACTCTAAAATAAGGGCAAAGACAAGCCAAGTCCATACATCCATAGGCCGTGGGAGAGAAGCGTTGTGGCAGAGCAGGGGATAGGTTGGGCTGTTCTGGAACTCCTGGAGCATTTACAATCGTGTTTGCCTTCTGTTGTTGCTCGTCATCCAAGAAGCGTCGTGCACCTTGATCCCAGTTCTGGAGCATTCCACAAATTTGACGGAAAGCTTAAAAATACCAAATTTAATGGCAGATTTCCTATAATATGGCTAACTATCAGCTGGTGCTTGTGAGCAATCCCACGGGGCCTGTTGAGCGTATAGACTCGCAGGAAAGTAAAATAATAGTAAAAGTTGCAAAATTGATGACGAAAAATAACAAAAAGGAAACATTTTTTAATTAAAATTTTTTCTATTGAATGAATTAAGGAAAAGAAAATGATGATTGGGACAGAGGCTTCCTGATGATTTATAAGAGAAATTAAGAAAAATGAGAAAGAATTGGAAGAAAAATGACGAGAAATAAAACAAAAATGATTTGAAGGCGTTCTTTTAGTTCAAAAATGTTATTGGCAATTTTCTAATTTTAAAACTTAAAATCGAAGGAATTCAGCCCCAGAGAGTCAATGTCAAGTTAATTGCTTTCCGTAAGAATGTTTCTTTCCGTTTATTCCCTCATTTTTTCTCATTCGCCCTATTCCCTCATTTCAAGTTTTTCAGGTTTACGAGGACTTTTCTGTTGTAATTTTTACAAAATTTAACAGCAGCACTATTCCTCACTAAAATACTCTTGCGAGTTACAAAATGTTTTGAAAAATGTGCAAAAATAAATATAAATTTGATAAAAAATGAGAACAAAACTAAATTGTTTTTTTTTCATTTAAACCCAAAATACAAAAGGATAATTGGCGTGTGGCGTAATTAAAAAGAGAAGAAAAAAAAGAAAGAAAAATGCTTCTTTCAAGAAATATCAGACAGATCTTTTCCATGAAAAGAAGAAATCGCCCCAGGCATGCAGGTAATGAGCACAATCTGTTCCATCCACAAAAGTATTTATTTGACCTTCAATGAATCCTCAGTGTAAAGAAATAAAAAAATATTTATTAAAGAAATAATTGCATCCGAAAAGTTACCGTATTTTCTCTTTTAATTACCCTCTCTTAATTAATTACCCCCTCCCTAATAATTACTCTCTCCAGCGAGAGGTTGAAAAAATAATTACACAGGGTAGTTATTTGAGAAAATACGGTATCTAATAACTGCTTTGGATTAATTAAATGATAACCTCATTTATCTTTTCTTCAAAGGCTTGAGGGCAAAACTTGAGGCTTGGAACATGTTTTTCAAATCCTTAGCCAACTCCTCCAAACGTTTTATGGTAAATAAACCTCGAAAAAGGCACTTTCAGTCATAATTTAATAGAGACTCTTTTCTCCGGCCTTCTGAGTTAAAAATAAAAATACAGTAACTCTCGATATAGTGACCTTCTATTTAGCTAACCTCTCGAAATAACGAACCTCTCGATTTAACGAACCTTTCTCTGTCCCCAATTAAGATTTCTTCCTAAAATGACTCTTGTTTAACGATTTTTTCTTCGGTCCCTTCAAGTTCGTTATAACGAGAGTTGACTCAAAAAACCACTCAAAAAACAACAATTTAGAAGATGAATAATTTAAATAAAACTTTATTTAATTTTTTACAAAAAATTAATTTTGTAAAAATAAATTTTCTTCTCTTTTTTGTCAAAAATTCTTTCATTCCCCTTTTAAATATTCAAAAATAAAATTAAAAATAAAACAAAAAATTATTTACGTCTCTTTCTAAAATTTATATATTTTAAACAAAGAATGTGTGTAATCAACACGCAATAAAAATAAAAACAAAAAGTTTTTTCTTTCTCTTCAACAATTTTTATTAAAATTGTTTTTAGGCAGTAAAATCAGCTGCGAATTTAATTAACAGTCAATAAAAATTATTTTTATTTTTTTTACATAATATCTTTTATTTCAATATTTTTACTATTTAAAGTATAAATAAATTGTAAATTTTAATTTGTGTAGAATATTCCAAAAAGGTGTTTGTTGTTGAGAATAGAATTTGAAAATTTAATAATACAGTATCGAGCGGTGAATTATCTTTCTCACTCGATAATTCATGTGAAAACAGAATTATAGGATTATAGCTAATTATGTTTAGGGTTGTGCCGAAATTTTTTCGATTTTCGAAAATTCTTTAGTTTGACGAAGCTCTGATCCTTTCATAGACCTGGGCCTAAACTTTAATGACCTGGTTATTTACGGTCTCCATCAAGGACGGAGCCAACTGTGTGATGATAAGATGAAAAAAATTGAACGAAAGACTAATCCCTTCAAATATTATTTAAATTTAATTATATATGTTAATAATTACATTTCTACGTAACTTTCTTTATTTTTGCAAAATTTCTGTTTTTAGACTTATTTTATTTTTTCTTTTCATCTTTTCAAAAAGTACGCGTTCAATTAATTTTTACTAAAAGTAAATTAATTTTGTTTGATAAAAGATTTATTTATATGGGAAACATTAAAAATAAATAAAACTTTTCTAGCCTTTAACCTTGAATTTTTCAACATAAACAAAAATAAAAAATTTTTTGCTAAAAATTTTAAAAAAATCGAAAAAAAAATTTTTCAAAAAATTCACATTCCTTAGGATTTTAAAAACGGATGGCTGCTATCCGTTTTTAAAAGTGCATTTTAAAATAGTAAAATCTAGTACAAATTGTTGAGATATGTGTATATTTATTAATCTCTAGATTTCACTGCATTGCAAATATTAACTAATGTCCAGTTGATCAACAAGCAAATGATCAAAAAAGGCATTAGAGTTTAAAATTTAAGATAACAAAAGTAGGGAAAAATGGGTTCAAGTCTCCCATCTTCTTATTTTCTTGTATTTTTGACTTCCGACTTTCTTCATGAGATTTGAACCTGCAGCAGTTCCTCAACAATTAGTCTCATTTCACCTAGTAGTTCGGGAATCCAAGTTTATGGACTCTACATTATCCCATTGGACAGCTCCTTTCACTCTTATCTTGTCAGATATTTGTTACATGTCTTTCAGACCCTAACGACAGAACCCCCAGGTCACCCTATGTATTTTTCCCCTCTTTCAGAACCCTCATTCCATTACAAGCTTCCTCCTCCCCGAATACCATGTTTAGAACAAGGGAGAAAACTCAATCAAAAAAACAAAACTCTAAAGTCCACATCATTAGCCCATGGTTGATCACCTGGATATCCCCAACTCTACGTAAAATTATTTTTATCGTTTCATCGGCATCTTTCCCAAGCATTTGCCATCTCCGCTTTTTTTTCAGTTTTGCGCTCTCGGTGGCCCTTCGATTGATTAGATCTATTTATTTTTCCATTTTTAGTCTATAACAGCTTCACATTCATTTATTTTTCTTTCAATTCCTCCTCCCATTCATCTGTCCGTTTGGCAAGTAATATGTGGTGCCCTTCACCCTTATGGCTCTACTAACCCCTCTAGACCCTTACAACCTCTCTAGACCGCATATATCCTATTTCTACAATTTATTTGTGTAAAAATCTTCTTCTCCCCGTCAGGGAATCGATGATCCTTCCTATCCAATTTTTCTTCATTTTCTCTTCATTTTTTATTTTTCCTCAACTTGTCAAGAAGCAAAAATAGTGGCAGTGCAAAAATCGTTTTTCTCCTCTCATTTTCTAATCCCTTACCTCCCTTCACTTTCCCCTCATTTTCTGTCCCGTTTTATAAAACAATAACCCCCTCAACATTCTGTCACCTTTTTCTCTTCATTTTCAATCACCTCACTTTTTTCCCGTCTGGCTGAGGATCATCGACAGCCTTTTTAGTGCCTGTCCTCTTCCCCTCTCTTCATTTCAATTTTCTTTTAGTCAGTCCATTTGTGACGATTTCTCTCTAAAAATCAACTACTTGTCACGAAACAACAAACAAACGTTTTTGAGCTTAATTACAAATATATTTTACATAAAATGTTTTATTTTTTCATTTTTCTTTAAAAATATTTTTTCTCTTTTAATTTAAAAATATTTAAGAAATTTGTTAAATCAGTCTGCGCTCTTTTCACTCAAACATTAAAAACACCTTAATTAAAATTCTCTTATAAATTAATTTAAGTGGTAACAAAAAAGAAATGAATAAATTCTTAATCTCAGAACTTAACTCTTTCTTAAGCCCGATCCTATCCTTTATCAAAGTATTCTTCATTATTTTAAGGTAACTGCTTCCTTTAAGATGATGCGGATTGGTACTGTATTTAGAGACAGGCTCCTTCCATCCTTAACCCGAACATGTACCTATTTATTTCTTCAGGCACTTATCAGGGATTCATTGTCTAGTTATATTGAATTTCTCCTATCCTACTTTCCTTTATTCGATTTTCTTGAAAAAATCCTTTACAATCACGAGAGAAAGATAGCTTATTGTATCTACTCATATCCCTCAGTTATTTTTTAAAATTTATTTAATTTTCATTTAAAGTTCCCTATAATTTTTTATTATTTTAAATAATCCTTCTATCCCTTCCTTTACATTTAGTAGTTGTTTTTCTCTTCCGATTTAATCTATTTATTAAATTCTCTTCTCTTTTGTAAAAATACAATAATGCCCTAAATTGATAAATAAATAATTTAAAAAATATTTATCAAACAACAACAATTTAATAAAATACAAAAATAATACAAAAAGGGTGGTAAATAATTTATTTATTTATATTTGCCCCCATTTTTCTATTTAATCAAAAAAAATTTTTTTTTGAACGTCCCCCGCTGTTAAAGAAAAGATTATAATGGATAAATGACCTTTTTGTATTTATCATTTAATTATTTCCTTTCTCGATTAATTTTTATTTTATCGCCACTCGGTCATCAAAACATTAAATAGATTTGACGCCAGCTGCGCTAATAAGAAGAAAATTTTATTTTTATAGAACAATGGAGAGAATGATAATTTAATGGCATTTTTATTTCTTCTTCTATTCCTTTTCTTTTCTTTTTATCTTCTCTTTCTTCCTAAATTCCTTCCTTCCTTTATCTTCCAAGAATGTCAGAAACACAATGCCCATTGTCTTTAACACTATTTGTATATAATTCACCGTCTAAGACAATTCACCGTCTTTTACAATTACTCGAGCTGCTCGAGATTCTTGGTCTTCAATATTGACTCAAAGACTTTTATTTGAGTTTTCCAGTCTTTGTTGGAAAGAAAGAATACAGTCAACTTCTACAAGACTACATTCCTTGTCATGGAGCTTGATCTCGAGCCTTGAAAAATTTTCGGCTTTATACAGCTCAAAATTTACCTTTATAAAATTCCCGTTCATTCATTAGTAAAAATTCAAATAAAGTCGAAAAGTCCTGGATAATAATTATTTAAAGAACAGCTGTAAGCCCTATTTTCTATCTCAAGCCCTTAGGATCTTTTAATGTAAAATGACGGCTTTGAACAGTGAATTGTACAATATGGTGAAATGTCCCAAATTTCCAATCAGTTCTTTATTAATTTGTAGAAATTAATCCCTTTACTTTGTTTAATATCAAAGAAAGGAATCCACACATCCTTTTAATATCCTTCAAACAATTCCCAAACAATCTTCTCTCTATCATTCCAATCCTAACAAAAATTATCCTTCCCCCCAACATTCTCCTTTAAATTGCAGCCACAACACTGATTGACCTATTGAAGCGAACACAATCGCAATTTAGCAGAATCAAGTCAAAGGAAAGGAAAGGGTAATTCAAGTGGAATGATTGTGTCTGACAAAGAAAGAAAAATAAAAATAGTAAATTTGTAGTGATCTGTAATTGTGTAAAATGCTTTTAAAGCGGGGAGAGAAATTCTTTTAAAAAATAAATTTTTTTAGTTTAAATGTAGCAAATATTTATTTGTATAATTGGATTTGTGTGTAAAATGAATGAAGCTTAAAAATAAATTGTGTTAAATGGGGAGAAAATAAAAAAAAATAATAAAATTTGATAAAATACTGGAACCGTAACCTTAACTGATTTAGAGGTGACTTTTAATCCTTTATCTTTTAACCTTTCGGAGGTCAACCTCCTCACCCTCTCTTGCTTCTTTTAGCTCTAGGTAGAACTGGATCGGAAATGAAACCGGAGCTTTAATCTTAAAATAACCGGAGTTGGGGATGATAAAGCACTCACCTCTAAATGAATATCCAGTGATGGGCCCTGCCACACAAATCACGATTCACGAGATACGAGGTTCTCAAAAAATACGACAAAATAAAGCGATCACCTCATTCACCTCTTCCACCTCATTCATACCGTATTTTCTATTAATTACCCTCCCTCAAATAATTACCCCCTCTCTAATATTACCCAGGGTAGTTATTTGAGAGAATACGATAATGATTGTTTATGTGAGTAAGATGATTGTTTCGGATCTATTAGAATTTGATCAGATTGTCTTTAAAGAGATCTAAAGTAAGAAAAATTTCTCCTCAGGCTTATTTCATGCTTTGTTGACTTCTTACATGGACAAAATCCTACTGTAAATTTTAAGATTGATTTTCCAACTTCCGTAAGAACAAAAATTAAATTTTTAATTTCTTAACAATTTTTTCTTTATTTCCTTTCTTTTATTTTATTAGCTAGACTTTAGAAAAATTAAATAAATAAAGATAATAATCATCTTAAAGGCATATTTTGCTCTAAGCTTTTAACATATTAAAATGTGTTGATCTTTCATTTCTCTACAAATTATCTAATCTCCCCTTATTTTTATTTAATGTTGATAATATTTTGTAAAAATCCTTAAATGATCAGAAGTGATCATAAATGAGAAAAATTATTATTTTAATGGATAAATAACGCGAAAACAAAAATCCGTGTGGTATAAATGATTAAAATAAAAATAAATTGAGCATTGACTTCTTCCCCTAAAAACCAATATATTTCTCTCTTGTTCCTTTCACACTACCCCGCGTTCCTTTCACACTACCCTCTTCACCCTCATAATAAAAAGTGGCGTCCATCCCTTCCTCTGAAGCAAAAAATAGAAGAAATGAAGGATATGGAGGACATCTGCCTGCGCATGGTTTTTGCCGTTCTTTTCTTTCATTTTCTAGTCACTTCCCTTATTTCCTCAATAATTCCCTACTATCCTTCCTTTCCCCTACTTTTACCAAATATCCTCCACTCTAAGTACCATTTCGAGCATCCTATCTTCATAACCTCCTTTCTCAATTTTCTTTTTGGCCAAAAATAAAAACCAAACGAAAAATGGACATTTACTCTGTTTTGCATAAGAATTGCATCTATTTATTGGCTTGGCTAGGGAATTTATTTTTGGATCGATTTGTCCAAAAATAAACAAACAAAAAAACCAATAGAAAGGTCGCGCAGGCTAAATCAAAATGGCAGGTAAAGTTGGATGGATTCCTATTAAAATCTCTAACTTATCCCATCCCTATTATTTTTATCCCCTGGAGAAAAGGAAGGCTTGAAGACACTTTTCAGTTTCCCTTCTTTCAATTCCCCGTTTTACCTGGGAAATTATCATCTCTTTCAAAGTACCGTATCTTTGTCGTTCAATTCGCCTCATCTTGCTTAATCTCTATCATATCACGGACTTTTTTCGCTTTATATTTAATTTATTTAACATCTTCCACCTTTTCACATATCCCAGGCTTCGCTTAGCAACGTCACAGGGTTGGGATAAGTTAGAGATTTTATTATAATATTCCTTATTTTCTGCATATTTTCAATAATTTTTAAATTTATTTCTTTGTTTAAAACCCATTTTCTTTAAAAATAAAATTATTTTCCAACATTTCAAGCGGAAACTCGCGCACCGGCTTCGTTCATCCTTGTGTACGTTCTTCCCCGAATGACCTTCTCCCTGTGGTCTTCTTTATTTATTTTTCATTCTTCATCGTCCAAATAATTTTTCTTTGTTTGATCATCTTTTATTTTTCGGCTTTGTTTTAGCCTTTTCCATTAAATATATAAACTTCACTTTCTGTCTTCGACTCACCGACATTTGTGGGCAGAAATTGAACTTGCGGACAAAATTTTTTGGGTGGAATTTTGCGGACTGTCACTTGCGGAACACACGATATCGTTTCTTTCAAAATCACCCCTCTCTTTCCTTTCTTTATTCCAAATATCCTTCTCTTCATTATCCTTCCTTCTCTTCCAAGTATCACACCATTATGTCAAAACAAAAAGCGGTTCTCCCGAATATGATCATTCAATCCATAACTAATATTTATATAACCCTTTAACCACCCACAATCCAAACACAAATATTTTCCCAAAGCTATTGCTCATCATTGTTAGGATGATGATGATTATGTCGCCAATATTCTCTTCCTTCCTTTCATTTCTTCATCACAATTTTTCGGCCCTGTCACTAACCAAACCAAAAAGCTAGTTGACTGAATATATTTATAAACCAGTCGCTTCCCTCTCTTTTAAATACCTAAAAAGCCTTTCTCTTCCTCTCTTCCCTTCCTCTCCTCAATTTCTTCTTTTTTTCTTCTTTTTTTTTCATCTTTTTGGCTACGCACATAAATTTCGCATAAATATTCCGCCTTTTTAAGCCCCGCCTCTTTTTTCTCTTAAAAGTTCTGATCCCGCATTCTTCCGCCATAAAACTATCATAAACCATTCTTTACTAAAATAAATCGCGCGAGGATTTTCTGGAAAAGAAAAATTTCTTAAAAATTAAATAATAATGCCACCTTTACCCCCTTATCAGTTAAATTCACAAAATTCTCCCTTAAACCAAAGCAAAATTCCAACAACACTGAGAAGGTACCAACGAAAGTCTAACAACTCCAACGACCAAAAAAGAAGATTAACTTTAGATTTAAGCTTATACAAGGCACAAGCCGAAGCAATAATGTTTAGTAGCGTTAATAGTAATACAACAATGTCTTCTTCGACCGCAATATCTTCCTCTACGACCTCCTCATCCTCTTCATCAAATGGAGGTTGTCATCATCATCTTCCTCCTCTACCTTCCCTTCCTTCATCTCCAGCTCCAATAACTACTCCTCTTCCAACTTCCAACACCCATTCTCGTGTCCATTCACTTTCCAGGTCACAAACCCCAACAAACAATTCTTCCCCAATGAATGGGTCAATGACAACAATTTTTAGTGGAACAACACAAACATTACCTAGAGATAAACCTTTAGCATCACCCAAATGTTTTGGTAAAAATACTCATATTCTTAAAGAAGAATATGATAGAGAAAGACAACGTTGGGAAAAGAAGCTCGAAGAAGCTGAACAAAAACTTTGTGAAGCTGCAGCTAATAATGCTGAATTGTTTCAGACAAAGGCTGAACTTAATAGAAAAATTATTGATTTTGAAAAGAGCCAGGCTTGTTACTTTTTTGTAAAAATTTTTAAAAATAAAAAGACTCCCGTTATAACGTCATTTTATACGGTAACGGTATAACCGTTGATTTCTGATATATTGAAGGGGAGTTTTGATAAGCCTGTGGGTATCCCTAAAACGTTATTAACCTTAAGATATCGTTAAAACGGGAGTAACTGTATAACCAGAATCAACAAAATAAAAAAAGGGATAAGCCGATTTGATTAAAATAAAGGTTATTCTCTTTATAAGGGCACTCCCAAGAGATTGGCTCGTGAATGTATATTATATCCGGTGTTTGTTTATTTCCCTGTTATATTCTGTGGAAGCCTTAGATTATCTTGAACTACCACTCAAAGAAGGTGGTGATCCTATCGTTGATAATCTCTCAGAAAAATCAAGATGAAAACAAAATTTAAATCCCCAATAAAAATTTAATATTATTTTATTCTAGAAACCCCTAATAGAGCAAAATAAGCGCTTGAATGACCGTCTAAAAGCAGCTACAACAGAAACCAAAAAATTGGAACAAAAGATGGCTTTTGTTCAGGATGAATGGTATATTATAATAGAAAGATTTAATAAGATTATTTTTAAAAAATATTTTTAAAGGCTAAGCCTTAGGGATCAATATGATAGAGTATTAAAAGAAAATGAAGCTTTACGTGAACAAGTTGTTTTATAAACAGATTTTAGTTGAATTTAAATATTTATAGAGGGCATTTCCTGAAAAATTAGAAGAATTGGGTCGCTACAGGAATCAGGTGAAATTTTTATTTTATTCTTTAAAAATTTTGAAAAGTTTTGAGAATTTTATATGACCAAAAGTCCAGTCCATCACTCTAGTTGAATAGCCTCCTCTTTAATAGACATTCCAAAGGGTATTTAACATAAAGCCTATTGAAGACAAATTAACCTTACAATCGAAGCTCCCGTTATAAGAGCAGAGTCATCATCTTTGGTTCCTATCAGTCTCTTATATTGAGATTTGACTGTAAAATTTTTTTCCATCTTTTCTGTCAAGAAACAAGGATTGTGATTATTTTCGAGATTGTGATTTGTAAAATACCAATCAGGATCTTAGATAAAAAGCTCTCCAGTGTATCCCAAAAAATATAATTGTGGTGCATGTTTGTACATTTATACGTTTATTACGGATGCCATTTCAATAATTTATTTAAATATTAAAGGTTCTCGAAATGTCCAAATGTATAACAGCACTTAGACAATCCGCAGCAGAAAAAGACAGAAGGCAAGAAATGTTAATAATAAAACTTAAAAGAATGCGAATGAGAGCTTCTGGCCAACAAGAAAGTGACCGGCAAAGTTGTGCTGCTGGTTCAGAAGGTTCAGTCGAGGATAGTGGATCACTTGGATTAGACACTATAGCTGAAGATTTAGACGAAGATGTTGATTTAAGCACAGAATTGTTATTAAATGGAAGAGGGGCTGTTGGGGAAAATGTTATATTGAGACAACAATTGGCTACAGCTAATGATCAATTGGTTGAATTACAAAGAGAAATTGATAATGCTAAGGCAATTTATTTATTCTTAATTTTATTTTATTATCATAATGGTTAGCTTGGAACTATTTCTTTTCTGTCTCACCTTCTGTCACCCTTAGGATTATTTTTAAAGAACGATTTAATTAATCACCCAGGGATCTTGTATATGAATACCATGTTATATTATCAAGCCTCTAGCAATGTTTTCTCTAAAAGAACTTGTGGTTATCTGACAGTGAATCCATTTGGGTGTTAAAATCAGTTTCAAAACCAGACAAACTAAACGGTTTATATCAATTACAGTAGTTCCTTCTGAATTAGAATTTTATGGAATTATAAATCAAATATCCCTGAGCTCTGATATCTCGTTCTGATCATTTTAATTGATCTCCTTATTTTCGAGTTTATCTCTCAATATTTTATATAGATAGACAATGCTAATAACATAGAAGAATCTACCAACCAATTCAGAGAAGAATTAGATGCAGCAAGAAAAAGAGAAAGACTTTTACAGCAACAATTAGCTAATGCTTTATCACAAAATGAATTATTAGAATTTCAATTAGTTGAATTAACTGAGGGTAGACAACAATTAGAAAATGGGGAAGTAACTAATATGAATAATAAAAAGGTAAAAATTAAATTTAAAAATACGTGATGGGGCCAGTCTTAGCCATATTAGCTTGATCTAATCAGAAAATAAATAAAACTAAATAAACATAAAAATTCTGAAAGGACTGAATTAAAAATTTTTACATACCTATTAGAATTTCTTTGAGCTAAAGAAGAGACAGCTTGATTTTCGAGCTTACGGCCACTGGGTCTTGGACAATACCTTAAATTTTGAAGAAACATATTTTATGTTTAACATATGTCTGTCCCTAGATCTCCCTTTCTCTAATAGGTTACCTTCACTTTTATTGAGAGTTTACTGTTTAGTGTAACTCTAGGGCCTCTTATCAAAGAAATGTTGGTACAACGGAATAACCAATTTCACTTTATATTAGAAAATATTTTGTGGGTGAAATCCCGTTTGGAACCTCTCTAAGGGTGTGGATAATATTCAAATATAAAATAAAATTTTATAGACAAGTTGTACAGAAAGGCAAACAATGACGGATATTTCTGTAGCTATAAAAGAGGTTAATGAAAAAGAATTAGAGGAATATGATATAAATGAATGGAAAAGTTCTGTAGGATTAAATAGAAAACGTGCCTTAGATTCTCGTAAAATTGAATTTTTACGTGATGGAATGAAAAGAGCTTTTGAATTTACGCTTCTAGGACGTTCCGAAAGGTGTGCAATAAAACAAGGCTTAACAGCAATTGAATCTCTTCAACAGGTATTTAAATTAACCTAAACTATCGTTAGAAGCGACTTTTTTTATCTCGGAGGGTTTCAGCGTTAAAGATATTTTTCATATTATTCTCTAATAGCGAGAGTTGGCTATAAAAGTGACATACCTATTTTGTGTCTACAATAACCTAAATATTACCTACACCTCTATTTATCAGAAACCTCTATTTCATGGAACTTTTTAGACAATCAAGATGAACAGATTATCATACATCTTTAATGAATGTCTTTCCGGTTTAACTTAAAAAGAGTTGTTTCTGATTTTTCTATTATTCTTTGGTAAACTTTCTTAGGTTAATTATAAATTAATTTCCATGGGTGGGATTCGAACACTTGACCTAAAAGAGGGAGGAATTCAGCATTTTCCCACTACACCAACAAATCAACTGTAAAATAGAGTATTTGAGATTAAAAAAGATGAATTTCCAAACAAAAAGATGAATTTCCTATTCCCAAAATTGAAAAAAAAATAATTATCGTAAAACGAATAATTCGCTAAATTTGAAGTAATAATTAAACGAAAGTGACTCATAATTTTAAAAAATTACTTAAAAATTCAAATAATTTAACTAGTAATAAAATTGCTAAAAAAATTAATTTTTAGCAATTAAATTTTGCTGAAACAGAATTGAATATGTCAAATTGTGAAAATGGGAGATTACAACGAGAATTGGAACAAAAAGATATTGAAATGAAAAAACAAAAAGATGAAGTGCAAAATGAAAGGCAGCAGAGAAAGCGTGAATTAAAGGCTGAATTGGAATTGTTGAGGAAAGAGGTAATTAGAAAATATTATTTTGACCTTTAAAAATTAAAAAAAATTTTTTTAAATAAAAAATTTTTTTTTGAAATTTCAAAAATATAGGGCTCAGCCAGTGATCGAAACCGGGACCTCTCGCACCCAAAGCGAGAATCATTCCCACTGAGCCAACAAATGTAATTGTAAATAAAATGCTTTTACTTTGTTGCCTTTAACATCGCGCCCGCAAGTGTCGAGCCCCGATTTTGATTCAATCATTTTTAAAAAATCCAACAAACGCAGTCGCAAATTTTTTATAAATAAATTTCTATAAAGTCAAATGGGGGGGGCATTAATGAAAAATTAATAGAGATAAGTGGTCATAAAAATTGGGTAATTCTATCTAGGTATTTATTAGGGGGTAATTAATTGAGAGAGGGTAATTATTTGAAAAATACTGTAGATTTAAAGACAACATTTTTTTTTAACAATCTCATTTGTCTAAAATAAGCCTAAAATTTATTTTAAAAAATTTTAAAATTTTTAAGAGAGTTGAAGAATCTGCCTCCTACAACCGCCAAGTAGGTGAATTGAGTAGTACCTTAAATGAAAAAGTTCATACAATTGGGGATTTAAATGACAAAGTTGCACAACTTGGCGCGTAAGTATTTAAACTTTGAAAAATAAACTTTTTTATATTAAAGAGAATTAGATATTTGTCGTTGTCAATTAGCTACTTCACAAAAAGAAGATGCTTCTCTAAAAGCTCAAAATGCTGAAATTAGTAAAGAAGTTAAAAGGCTATTTGAAGAATTGGAAAGAGTTAAAGCTGATTTGGATAAAGCTGTGGAAGATAAACAAAGGTGAGAGTTTATTTGGATTTAAAATTCTTCAATACAAGGGCTCGTGAGGTCTTTCCCAACCGTTACCGTATTTCGATTTTTCCTTTCCATCAATCTCCTTCGCCCATCCTCCCGTTATACCGCTATAGTATAAGCATTCCCTCCGGTTATTAGGTCACCCTTCCGGTTGTCCCAACATTAGCTTCCTTCCGATCTGGCGAGGTGTACAACACCACCTCGGTTTTAACGAAAAAATAAGTGTTTATTGTATTTATTGTAAATATTTTAGAATAAACTATACTCCCATTAAAATACCATTCCGATTATGCCCCCACCTTTCAGTCATTTCCTTGGAAGGATGTTATAAAATTTTTTTCAAAATTCCGAATTTTTCTTCCAACCATTACGGTTATAACGACAATTTTAAATTAGAAATTAAAATCTTACTAATTTAAATTTTACTCTTTTAAGAGCATTAAATGATGCTAATCAACGAATTTTGTCTATTGAAAAAATAAATGCTGAAGAACTTAGAAAACTTCTTGAAGAAAAAGAAACTAATAAACAACAATGTAATCAATTAAGAATTTTAAATAGAGAATTAGAAGCACAATTTAATACACAAATGGATTTGATTGGGGCTTTAAAGAGGAAATTATTGGCTGTAAGTTTGTATTAATTTTAAAAAATTATTAGGATATGACTTCGTTCCAAATCAGCGTTAAATTTCCATGTCGCTATTCTCATTCCCAAGAACCTTGTTTAGGGTGGAACCCCACGAAAACCTGGGCCCCTAAGTTGAAAGGTGCTCATCCCCTTTTAACTCCTATTTTAGGGTGAAGGGTATGATTTTCTCTCACGGATCTCATATTTCTTTTTCTTCTCTCATACCGTAATTTCGAAGAAAATCTGACTTCAAGTATAGTCAGTCAGTTCTCTATCCAAACATCGATATAAATGCCCCCCTTTCTAAATTTATGAATTAATAACTTGCTCCTAATCATTTGGAGATACTCCCAGATTCTGAATAACCCTCTTCTTCCTTTTAGTGTTTTTTTATTTATTATTACTCTAGTCCTTGTAATCAATTAAGAACTTGAAGTAGATTTTCTTCGAAATTACGGTATGAGAGAAGAAAAAGAAATATGAAAGAGAAAATTTTTTACAACATCAAAGTTTTTCCGAAATGTTTCCGTTCTGTTTGCCGTTCATTTACTCTCTTTTTTGTCATTTACTCAATACTTTTTTAATATTAAAAATCCTCAAAATAGCAGCAATGTGAGCCTGGCAAGCCTTCCTGGGCCACAGCAACAGCCACACGCAGTTGTGGCTCTCAATCAACAGAGGATGAGCAATACCATTCTGAGGGGTCTGAAGAAGGTCTTGGCGGTCAACAAAAGATGACAACAATCAGAAAATAAATTAATTTAGAATTTAAAAGAATTTAATTATTTTATAAATTTATTTATTGTTTTTTCCTATTTTCTAAATTTTTTAAATTCCCTCGAGAATTTGTGGCAATTATTAAAAACACATATTTTATTATTATTAAATGCCAGACTATGTACAAAAAAAAAATAATTAAAAAAATAATTTGCAAGGACAAATTAAAAGAAAATATTGTTTTTTGCATCCAAAGACCTTGAGGAAAGGAAGAGGATTAAATTCTGTTCATTGTTCGTTTATGGAAGGCAAAGGACATTTTTTGTGTTTTTTTGTTTTTGACAGAACAGACTAATAATAAGCTGTTATTTTACGTTATGTTTTATAGGTTGCGCTAGAATTATTTTTAAAGTTTTTTCCTTAAATTTTTATAACATTCCTATTAGAATTAATTATATTTACTGTCAATTCACGTTATAAAACTCTCGTTATAAAGACCTATGGAAATAACGACCTCATTATGTATTTATTCGATTCCTTCGGGTTCGCTATATCGAGGGTAACCTTTTTATATTTAATGTAATAGACCTCGAATATAAAGTCACCCATCAACTTGTCCTTATGTTCAAAAATAAAACGACAGTCTCTATTATAACGACACCATTTGGAAGGGTTGAAAAATACAACGACCTGTCGTTAAATTAGAATAAATATGGTGTCTGTCAAATATAGTACATTGGTTGTTCCTTTACTGGATTCTAAAAGTTATTTATCTACTTATGGGGTCAGTCATTAAAAGTTGTTCTATCTAATAGAGAGTGTTCCTCTATTGAGTACTTCTCCTCTATTTAAAATAAAAATTACCTTAAAGACCTCCAAACGTCCCCTTCCTTTTTCCATTTTCTATAATTTTCTATCCAGATTTTATTCCATCGTTTAGTACATCGTTTTCTTCAAGGTTACCGTGTGAGGCCCACAAAAAAAATAAAATAATTAAAAAACAAAAAAAGTACAATATCCGGGCACAGATGTGTCCCTAGACAATTAAAAATAAAATAATCAGATTTTTAAAAGACCTCTTTTGTTTAATATATAATAAAATATTTATTAAATAAATAAAGGCATTTTTAAATAAACAAGTGAAAAAATGATGTAGAAAAATCCAAACAAATTTTTTTTTATTAAATTTGCCGTTAAAATAGAGAAAATTCTTTTATTTTTATTTTTTTCGTTTAAAGATAAAAATTTGCTTCTTCTTTAAAAAAATTTTTTTATAAACAAAACATTTCATATTTTGTATATTTTTTAGTAAATATGAAGGCGTTGTTTTGAGTTTAAGGTTATTTTAAGTTTTTAACGTTTTCAATAACTTCCTTATTTTATTTATTTTTGCTGAAAATGTTGAAAAAAATTTTTTTCTATAAATATATCCTGAAATGTTTAGGATAAATATTATTTTTTATCCTCATCTTAAAAACATATGAAAATATAGCTAAGGTTGACTGGCAATAATGGCAATCACAGTTACAACCAATGTGCCCTTATATCAGATTTGACTTCATATCCGTTGGAATTATCTGGGGCCTTTCTCTTTTTTTTAATCACAGCCTCCTATAGGGACTGCTTGGAAATTGCGAATTTGGTCGTACATTTATTTTGGTTTTTTTTTGATTTTGGTCGCCCCAATTTTTGCTCGTATTTTTAGCTTCCAAGCACTGCTCACGGGACTGATCGAAATCCACTTAACTTTAGTTAGAATCCAGTTCCGGTTGACTCTCATGTTTTCCTTTACAAATACTGTAAAAGACAAATTTTGTAAAGAATCGAGGCAGACCTAATGGTATTTTATAATGAAAATTTCTTCCTATATAGTCGTTTCCTATATAAAAGGCGTGGGGGACATGTCATTTTACTTGCTGTTTTTTGCTCTATTTATTCATAAAACAACCTACGTGATTGCCTTAGTTATTTACTTCCAAATAAGAGTAGACCCGGAACTAGGTGCTCATTAAATAAAAATAAATTTGAAAACTATTAAAATAAGTACACAAAAAAAGAAATTTTTTCCTTTTTACCCACTCATTCATCTTTCCCTACAGACTTGAACTTCATCATTAAATTAAAAATGAGGACTAACAAGGAGTAGTATATATACTAAATAAATAATCCCTCCTTTAGCCATTAATTTATTTTCTTTTGCCTTAATTTTTTAATGAAAATTTTTGTAGTGCGAAGGGAACATGGCAGTAGTGCGTAGGGAACATTGTGCCGTAGAATTATAAAATTGCCAAATAATTTCCTATAAACGTGAAATTTGGCTCAAATATTACTTAAGTTGTTAGGTAATAACATTAAAAATTTCAGAATTTTTGGTTCGCTATTTCAGAAGTTCTGGTTGAATATTCTGAATTTTCGTAAAAAGGCTGGGTTTTTCGTCAATTTTCGACTTTAACTTGAAAAATTATTAACCTTAAATTCCGAAATTTTTAATGACGTTATCTAAGACCATCAAAGACCTCCATGCAAAATTTCATATCAATAGGTGCTCATTTGACAATTTTATAATTCCTCGCGCTAACATCTTTTCATTAATAAAGTCCCTTCCGGCCAAAGGCATTGTGTTCCACAAAACGTATTTTGCACTTAATTTGTAAAATAACGTTATTCGCAATTAGCAGCCCTTTGGGAATAAAAGTGGATAAAATGTCTACAAGAATGTTTAGTGTGTTTTTGTGTTTTGTTCACGTTTATATATTTAAATGAGGGCAAAAGGCACTCTTTTGCCACATAATAGACATTTCCGCTCTTCATCAGTCATTTCTCGACTTTTAATGCGGCTGTCAAAAAGTGATGGACAAATAGCGCATTAATGAAAAAAATGAAAAGAAAAATGTTTCAATATCTTTTTGACACTTTTTCCATACTTTTTAAACTTGTTAGGAGAAAATGTTTTTCTTGGAACTTTATACTTTTCTGAAATGATACTTATTCGTTGATTTGTTAAAAATGGAATTTTGACGTTAATTTTTCTTTTTTAAGTTCCTTTTTGGGAATTTAGAGGAAGTATTTTTATCAAAGTAATTAGATTATGGTCTATTAAATTAGTAAATAGGTATATTTTAAAATTCATCTTCTGTCTAAAATTCTTCTATCAAATTAAAACTGAGACTAAGTATTATCAAAATAGTCCTTCTTATGGCTAGCTCACTATCTGACTTATTTTCAAATGATAATTTTTGTCAGTAGTGTGAAGTGAACATGTCTCTGTAGTGTGAAGGGAACAAGTCTCTATAGTGCGAAGGGAACATGTCTCTGTAGTGTGAAGGGAACAAGTCTCTATAGTGCGAAGGGAACATGTCTCTGTAGTGTGAAGGGAACAAGTCTCTATAGTGCGAAGGGAACATGTCTCTGTAGTGTGAAGGGAACAAGTCTCTATAGTGCGAAGGGAACATGTCTCTGTAGTGTGAAGGGAACAAGTCTCTATAGTGCGAAGGGAACATGTCTCTGTAGTGTGAAGGGAACAAGTCTCTATAGTGCGAAGGGAACATGTCTCTGTAGTGTGAAGGGAACAAGTCTCTATAGTGCGAAGGGAACATGTCTCTGTAGTGTGAAGGGAACAAGTCTCTATAGTGCGAAGGGAACATGTCTCTGTAGTGTGAAGGGAACAAGTCTCTATAGTGCGAAGGGAACATGTCTCTGTAGTGTGAAGGGAACAAGTCTCTATAGTGCGAAGGGAACATGTCTCTGTAGTGTGAAGGGAACAAGTCTCTATAGTGCGAAGGGAACATGTCTCTGTAGTGTGAAGGGAACAAGTCTCTATAGTGCGAAGGGAACATGTCTCTGTAGTGTGAAGGGAACAAGTCTCTATAGTGCGAAGGGAACATGTCTCTGTAGTGTGAAGGGAACAAAGTCTCTATAGTGCGAAGGGAACATGTCTCTGTAGTGTGAAGGGAACAAGTCTCTATAGTGCGAAGGGAACATGTCTCTGTAGTGTGAAGGGAACAAGTCTCTATAGTGCGAAGGGAACATGTCTCTGTAGTGTGAAGGGAACAAGTCTCTATAGTGCGAAGGGAACATGTCTCTGTAGTGTGAAGGGAACAAGTCTCTATAGTGCGAAGGGAACATGTCTCTGTAGTGTGAAGGGAACAAGTCTCTATAGTGCGAAGGGAACATGTCTCTGTAGTGTGAAGGGAACAAGTCTCTATAGTGCGAAGGGAACATGTCTCTGTAGTGTGAAGGGAACAAGTCTCTATAGTGCGAAGGGAACATGTCTCTGTAGTGTGAAGGGAACAAGTCTCTATAGTGCGAAGGGAACATGTCTCTGTAGTGTGAAGGGAACAAGTCTCTATAGTGCGAAGGGAACATGTCTCTGTAGTGTGAAGGGAACAAGTCTCTATAGTGCGAAGGGAACATGTCTCTGTAGTGTGAAGGGAACAAGTCTCTATAGTGCGAAGTGAACATGTCTCTGTAGTGTGAAGGGAACATACCTGTTTACTGTGAAGGGAAAAAGCCTCTATAGTGCGAAGGGAACATGTCTCTGTAGTGTGAAGGGAACATTTCCTTTATAGCTAAGCGAAAGGCTTTAGCCGTGTATAAATATAAAATTTTTTTTTTTGAATTTTTTTGAATTTTTTGCGCATTTTTAATTATTAAAAAAATTTATAATAAATTTTATTTAAAGGTTGTGTTAACTGTCCAATATTATTTGTTGGCCCAAATCCATTAAATAAAAGAATGTCACGGCTATATTATTTTACTTTCCTTTTTTCTTTATTTATTTTTGCCGTCATTTTGTTGTTGGTGTCATCAACGGTGATTTTCTTGAAAGTTATTAAAAATTATTTTATTTTAATTTCAGCCCCTCTACGGACCGGAAATGTCACAGCCTCAATATTACCGCGCAATTTGGAATTTAAATTCTAAACGTAGTCGTAAGTTACTTAACAAAATAAAATACATAATTAATTTTAAAAAACTTGGCAAGACCTCCTCTCATTTAAAGATTTAAATGTGGAACGGGTGTCCTTTCTAGTGACAGTATTCCTATTCCCAGGGACGGGGGCCATCAGTCAAGATACACACAAAGTGGTACTTTCTCTGTTTCTAGGTGATATTCCAATGTATAAATCCCACGGTTCAGGTTGTTGAACAGCTGGTACCTCGTTCAAGGACTGTTTCTTTTCTGGAACCGGGGCCGTAGTTCCTAGAAGCGGAGAGAATACTGGTCCACAGGGTAAATGAAAAATATCAAATAAAAACAAGGGGATGGTGGAATACAGGTGAAACATGGAAATTTCCTTTTTGAATGCAGTCTGTCCCGTGGGTAAACAAAAACGATTAACAACCCCAATCCTAACTAATTGGGGTTGTTAAAAATAAAAATAAAATTTTAACATTTTAAGCGTCCATCGGCCTTTCCCTGGCTGAATATATGGCACACAATCAAGGCCAAGATCAGTCTTTACATTTCATTCCAACAGTGTAGCAACTCAAAGAAAAAGAAAAATAAAAGGAGACGGGAAGTAATTATTTCAAAAAATGTAGAATTTTTGAAGAAAAGAAAAAATATATTAATGTACAGTTAAACTCTCCTCAACTTATTAATTTTATTTTGTTGCTGCTGATCTTCTAACCCTTTTTGGACTTTTTGTTTCCCTTTAATTTTATTTCCTTCAAAGTGATTGACTTTATGAGTGGAGCGAGAGCATAAAAATTATTATATTAAAATTGTATATTTTGATTTTTAATTAAATATTGGGCATAAAGAAGAAATATCTTGCAGAGAGACAAGATATATTAAATCATTAACTACTGTAACTAGAGAGGGAAATTAAATTGCAACAGGTAATGAAGATGGTATTCTAGACCAATGCCGTTATCTTTCCAATACTAATGACCATGATATCACCAACATATCAGCCCGGGAGCTATTCCGAAGATGACTCTGGAAATAGTTTTGTAACGTAGTACAGAGATCCCTAAAGGATACTACATTTTTTAAGGAGACTCCTAATGAGACTCGTTAAATTCCCCCTTACAATGAAAGCTTTATAATTATTACCATATTTGAAACCTTCCTTCCATTGAAAAGTAGCCTAGATTAAAGATACTTTCCATTATTCTTACTTTTTCAACTTTATAAATTTTATTCTTAACATGGAGGTACGAGCAATGAGGGAATCAAAACATGACCAAAAGATTTTTGTTCGTCTGTATTAAATATCGAAATAAAATCTATGTCAAAAGTTCTATATGGCCTTGGCAAGCGTAACACAACATCTTCACCTGAATAGCTTCGAAGAGGCTCTCCCCTTTAAAAATAAATTTTATTAAAAAAATTTTTAAAAATCATACTGTCTCAGGCCGACAATATTGGCCTTAAGTTGGTGTTCTACAGCCTCAGGGAATTGGCCTACACCAACGAAGAAATAAGTATCTATAAAAATTATTGGAATAATTTTTTGAAAAATATTACTAAATAAATCATTCTTCTAAAGAACGTATCCCTATAACCCTTATAGTTAACTCTCGTTATAAGTTCAGTTGGGTTAAGCACATAAAATTTATTAGCCTAAAACATGTTATCCCGTAAACGGATATAGTCAAGCTGTGGCCTTGCCCCCTTCCCTTATAGTAGGACTCTCTTAGGTTACTCTCGTATGGCCTAATAACGGTATCTCTCGTTATAACGTACAGTTTTGATCAAGTTTGTGAACTATGAGAAACTCCATATATTATAACCTTTCTATGAATACACCTCTATATAACGTATAATTTTGCTTTTTCTAAGGGTGTACGTAATATAGAGGTTTACATAATATAGGGTATAATTAAATAAAATTTATTTTTACTTTTTGTAGTATTTCTCCCATCGTAATGAAAGGAAGGTATTAATATTGTATTACAATTTAAAATATGTAATCTATAAGAAGTCACATTATGAGACCATCCACTTAAAGGCATTATCTGTTATGATAAATATTAATTAATTGAAATATTAATTTTATTTAGATTACCTTTTCTTCTCGAGGTGGATCAACGTCTACGAGAGAAGCTAATGGGATGTGTCTCTGTAAATAATAGAAAATTTTTTAAATAATTCTCAAAATTTTAATTTCAACGATTTTATATAGGGGTTTTAATGAATCCGACAGCATTTTCCCGACGCCAGTTAACATGATAATCTCATCGCCCACGCGATAATCTCTTCTAGGTATACAGGATTTCTTGATAAATTTTTCCACCTTTAATTTTCTAATAAAGTAAGGATTAGAATTAAAAAAAGACTGATAAATTCTAATCTAAGGAAATAAGATCTGAAAAAGAAAGATAAATTAAATATTAGATAAGCTAAGAATTATGCAAGGCTTTGTGTTTTTCTGTGTGTTTTAGATAATTTATTTATAGGTGTTATTTATCCAATATATTTATTTGCCCAACTCCCTTAATTTAAAAAAGTTTAGGAAAAATTTTATGATTACCGAATTTACTCTATTATAATGAACGTCAGTCTCTGTTATAATGCCCCTAGAAAGGGGGTTGAAAAATAAATGCATGTAGTTATAATAGAGTAAATACGTTATACACCAATTAATTAAATTCCTTAAAAATTACTTTAGTGCACTGATTCCAAAGACCAATCCATTTATATTGTGTTATTTTAGCTCCATTAGTTAAAGTAAATGTAGCTAATTGTCCTCTTACTGCAGGCAAAACATATTGAATTTCTTGGGCAGAAAAAGGTGCTGAGGTTGTACTGAATGCTGGAGGTTCATATGTTGGGTCTAATTTCTTTCTCAACTTAAAAATTTTTTTATTCTTCTTAAAATCTGTTTAGAACCTCAATAAGCCTTTGTCTACGCCCTGGACGTGGATCTTTAATTATTTGATAAAGTGGTGTTGTTGTTAATTCTATTGGAGGCTTTATGTCTATTACATTGTTACCGATATATTCTTTTAAATAAAAATGTTTTAAATAATCAAGGATGATTTCTATAGTATTTTAGGTTTATCACTTCTTGATAGTTCCAGTTAGTCTCATTTATAAATACCATTTCCCTTCCCCCTCGAGTGCTCTCATCTATAAATAATTCTGTAGTGCGAAGGGAACATACTTATAGTCCGAAAGGAACCTTAAGAAAAAAATCTCGCATCGAGACTTTATCTTTAAAATGACTTAAAAAATATGATATAGAGGACAGGATAAAATAAGTAACCCTAAGATACAAAACCTCCCCTCAATATTTTATTATATTGAAAATCAAATCCTCAGATCTATTCCAACGCTGCGTTATAAATCCAGAGACATGAACACTCATTAAGGGAATAAAAAAGGGACGAAAGAATTATTTTTTGGGGGTTTTTTTAGCAATTTCAGTCTATTTTCTCTTTATTTTAATTAATTAACCATTTCTAGCTGGTGACCGTCTTATACTGCTACCAATCCCTTTCTCTATTTTATCTTCAACAATAGCATCATCTTTTGCATTTAAAAAGGCTATAGAATAATTTCTTTGATTAATTAAAGGTGTTGGAGTGCGTTTGCTTCTGAAAGAATTTCAGAAAAATTTTTTGAGAATTTTAGGAAATAAGAAAACCCTAAAAGTATGAGCGGTTGTGTTGTTGCAATTAATGATGAATGTGTCGATGTATTTAAATTAGAATTTAATGTATTTGTTGTTGAGGATATTGTAGGTGTTTGTGAGGTAGTAGATGTATTTTCGTTATTAGATAGTTTTTGTTGTAAATCAGGAGTGGAACTAATGGTTGAGTTAATAGAGGACAAGGTCGTTGAATTACTGTAGGATTAAAAAAAAATTAATTATCACAGTTGATTGGATGTGGTTAGATGTATTAGGTCTCTATTCCAGCAAAATGTTGGGGAAACTCAATCATCAATTGTTGACATTTGGAGAAATAACCGCTATAAAGCTTTATCCCAGTGGGATTATAACGAAAGTTAACTTTACATGGAAAGAGAATATTTATTTTATTCCACATACTATGTTAGTACACCAGTCTCAATTTGGAATAACTTGGGCATGAAATTTTAATCTGAATTTTGGATTTAAGAGATAAGTTAGTAATGTAGTAATAAGTGGAAGGGGGAGTAATAATAAAAAGAATTTATTATTACCTGTTTGGAAGAGAAAAACTCGTCGTTGAATTTCTCTTCAATTTTTCTTCCTGAGATTCTTTATTTAAACTTCCACTCTTCTCCTGTCCTTCCCTAGACGGCTCAAGCAATAAATGTGCAAATTCAATAGGCCAAAAGCCGCCAAATTGTTGAGGGCGGTGAAATTTAATAGCTTCTCTTTTTTCTCTTTTTGCTTTAAAAGAATTCGATTTAATCATTGGCAAAATTATTCCATGGCCTGGAATGACATTTTCTCTGTCTTCAGGTCTAGGAGGGCCAATAATCATTGCTGTACAGCTTTATTGGGAAGGAATTTTTTTGAATTTTTTTTTCAAGATTTCTCACCCTGGCTGTCTCGGATTATGTTGAAAATGATTAAAAAGAATTGTAAATTCATCAGCTGCATAAACCTCCGCTGAAGTACCTTCTGCAGAGTAATGAAGAGCTCCCAAAGGTACTCCAAAGTAAGGATCTCCTCCTTGCTCCTCTACCTCCAGAGAATCTGAAAGAGCATTCCGAAGAAGTAGAAATAGGGAAAAGTTGAATAAAAAGGTGAAGAGATGAGAAAATTTTGAAGATTTTTGGATTGATGTTCTAAGCATTTTCTCCTTTATAAATTTATTAAACAAAATTTTCTTGTATTAAAATCAAAAGAAAAACGAAAAAACTGGGATTAGACATTTGTTAGTCAAGATGAGAACATTATTTATTATTAAACATAATTATGACTCCGTTTAGAAAGGCATGGGGAGATAGGCAAAAAGGCGCCTCTCAGGTATGTTCGTCCCGTTTCTAATAATTCAGTTTTCTGCTCCTATCGAAAACTTCTTAGATCTGAGATTTCCTTCCAAAATAGCAATAATTTGTTCCCTAAATTGCCCCTATAACGGGAGTCAAATATATTTACTAATATTATTATGGTAACATTCTACAACTTATTAATAAATAAATATTTTAATTAAATAAAATGAAAGGTGTTAAAGAAATTAATGCGAATAAATAAGTAATTATATAATAATATTTTGTATTATGCCCTAAGGGTATTATAAAAAAAGTACAAAAAGCCGTTAAAAACAATAATTATTTGGGTCAAGAGGAAAAGTGAAAGCTAATTAAGAGATAAGAAAATTAATTAGCTTTCACTCCATTTATTTTCTTAATTAGAACAATTGAAATATTTTTAATTATTAATTAATAAACGGATATTATCAGAAAAGATTCTTTTTTGACGTAATTAAAATAAATAAATAAATCCTAATCCCATAGTACATTTATTCTGACATCATAACCGAAGTTATATCCGTATATTATTTTTGTTCTTTCGGTGCCAAATTTCGCCTGTTCCATTTTATGGATCTAAAGATTGAAAAAGGGGAGACGAGTACAAGCAGCAATAGAAATAAATGTTTCTACTTTAAAAGTGTTACATCCCAATAAGTCGACGTGCGCAAGTAACACTTTATCACAAAGGATAATAACAATAACAGTGATGGTGGATTTGGGGAAGGAACAGACGAAGGAGATCAGGGACTAGACTGACGCTGACACTGGCTTTTATACTAATAGGGCTTTTATACAAACTAGGGCTTTTATACTAAGGGCTTTTATACAAAGCCCTTCTCTAACACATCCCTAACACTAAGAATTTTAAAAATATTCGCAAAAATATGACAGTGTCAGCGTCAGTCTATTATTTGGGCATTATCTCGTACACATTTTAGAGAGTGAAAACTCCCTTACAAAAAAATACAAAAAAATTAACTTATTTATAAAACCAGAAATAAACGAAATATTTAAATAAAATTGTAAAAGAATTTTTACATATTAAGTAACAAGCTATAAATTATGTAGTATATTATACAGGCAGTGGCTGGGGTTATAACGATTTTCTACTAAACGGTCACCTTCTGTACAGTGAACCTTCCTCTACAAAACATTGCTTTTATTCACTTCATGTTCAGGATGTTGACTGTATACTTATAAATGTCCTAAGGTAAAATTTGCTAGTTTTTTGTTCTAACTAGTTTTTTGAGATTCAATTTCGATTTACAGACTTAAAATTTACTGAAACTATTTTAAGGAAACTTTGTTATCAAATCCAGAAAATGTTTGAAAAAATTTTAAAAATTCAGGAAATTAATTGATGCTTTTATTCTTTAATATTTTAATTTAGTTACAGAGAATTAAAGAAATTATTTTTTAATTCTTTCCCAAAAAACTTTTATTTTTTAGCCTCTCGATCATCTTTCATCTTTTATTTTTCTTTTCAATTTAGTGACCTTTCGGTTTTCCATTAATTTGTCCTAGAGGGCCTCCTGGTCCAACGCCTGATGTGTACACTATCACGAGGACTTCCTTTAGTAGAATTAACCAAAGGTACAGTAAAAACATTAAATTAATAATTAAATAAATTAAAAATATAATTAAATTTTTAATTGAAAAAGTCATTTTTATTAGTTGGATTTAAAAAAAATATTTTTAAAATTTTTTTTTTCGAGCAACTCTGTTTGTGAGTTCAACTCTCTTAATGGAAAATTGTAAAAATAAAAAATGGTGAAAGTACAAAAATTCGTTTTCATTGCTGAAAAAGTTAAAGAATCTCTTCCACATAAATCTTTAATTATTTGAGCGAAATACAAAGAAAATTTTACTCTTGGAGAAAAAAATCGAAAATTTTTATTTTTAAGAAAATATTCACAAATTCAAATATATACCAATAATTCTGATTTAATTTTTATTAAATTCAGATTTAACATTAAATTTTAAAAACAACAAAATAAATAATTTTTAAATCTTTTCTCTCCCAAATATAAATTCTTTAATGTACAAATTTTTCCAAATATTTTAAATTTGGTGGCCACAAACTACGTATATCTTCCAGATCATTTTTTATTAAAGCTATTTCATCCAGATCTATAATTAATTTAAAAAATAAATTTAAATTGTCATTTAAATTTATTATAAATTTAGATAATAAATGGGAGGGAAAAACACCTGCAGACAAAAAATATACGGAAAATTAGAGTTACCTCCCAGATAGTATTTACCAAATAAATTAACCTTAGAAAAATGGATATTACAAAGTCGTTTAAATACAATAAACCTACCGTATTTTCTCTATTAATTACCCTCTCTCAAATAGTTACCCCCTCCCTAATAAGTACCCTCTCCAGCGAGAGGTTGAAGAAATAATTACCCAGGGTAGTTAATTACCGCATAAACAGCAGAGCAACATTTGCGGACTAACTTTTAAGTTCTTTATTAAAACATAGATGTAATGCCCAAAATAGCACTGGAAATGATCCAGGCCTTTTTCTATAGTCAATAGGCTAATTAATTACCGTAAATTTTGTAATAGAGCCCCCTGACGCCAACTTGTGCTCCAGACTCTTTCCCAGACTCTTTCTGGTCATTTTCTGGTCAAGTAAATCACTGTCTAACTGTCTGATTTAATATATTTATTATATTTTTCTATACTTTTTGTGGAAAAATTTGGCGCGAAGGAAACGTTTGTATTTTTGCTAAAGATGCTTTGAGTCTTATTTTTGAGTCCATACGGGGGGCTCTATTACAAAATTTACGGTAGTTTAGCATATACGGTAGTATAATTTAGGGGCATGTGGTTATGAGAGCACTAGTATAATTTTAACTTTATAGGCAGGGTCCAACACAGGTCGAAATAATTAGGAGATGTAAGAGAAATTCAGTTTTGTCTGCAAAAAACAGACCGCAAATGTTGTCCTGTTGCATAAACATTTCTTGGCTTTGACTCTGACTATTCATGGAAGATATTTTGTCTAGAAGGTGTTTTGTCCCAATAAAATCAAAAAATTTTTGGATTAAAAATTATTTACGGATGAATAAAGCCCATCCAGTACAACCACTTCTATCAGCATTAATTAATATCTCGTCTCGAATTGGTCCACAAGTAAATAACTAAAATAATACAGTAGAATTTTATTAATCAAAATTTAGGCCTATTTTTATAAAAGATTTCTTGTATCTATTTTTGCGAATTTATTTCGGAGACCTATTCAAAAGATAGTATCTAAATCAGCCTTTCTCTATAAATGGAGTTACAGTGTTAAATAATGGGGGAATAATATTGTGTTTTATTTTTAATTAAAAATAAACTATTTAAATTTAATAATGTTAAAAAATCGAATTTGACGAAGAAAATTCCGCAAATATTTTTAATCGAAAAGAGTGGTATATTAATCCTTAAATACCCATAAATTTATAAATTTCAATTTTCTAACCTCAAGTCTACGATCTTTGTAATATATAGAGAGTGTAATTGCTGATTTTAATGCAGTATTTGTACCTCCAAGAAATTCATATTTAAATTTATTAAGACCAAGATTGTTCCAAAATGCATCAACTTTGAGAATCATGTCGAAATAATTAAGATCTGTACGAGAAATTCGTAAATTGTCAGGGCAACCAAAAAGACTCTTTCCTCCAGCAAAATAAGAAGTTGGATTAATTGGCCAATCATTTAGTTGTTCTACACTCAATACTCGAAAAACTTAAAATTTAAAGGAAATTTTTTTTCAAATTTAATTTGTGTGAGAATTAATTTATCTAGAATCCTGGCACGTTTTTAATATGAAAAGAATATTTTAGGCCCCAATGGTAAAAATTTCTACTTAATAAAAAACACCCGCTTCAATAGAGGACAGGCCCAATATTTCACTATTAACCATGGGACCCTCATTTTCTCTCGCTCCTAAGAATGAGGGACGTCAACCCCAAACAACACAATAAAGGTGATTCTACAGAATTTAACAGCCAAAGCAACCCACCTCCGATTTGATGACGATAGGGAAGTTGAAGCTGTAAATAAAAATTTTAAAAATTATAAAAAGAATAGAAATCCTTTCTAAAATTTTGAAACAATTAATTTAAAATAAAATTAATTAGAAGTTCCCAGATCGAAATAACAATCGAAATCTCTTCAAAAATATTTACCTCGTCTACTAAACTTTTGTAAAATACATCACCGTAGAAATCGATAATTTAATTTTAAATTAATAAAATTATTTTTGAAAATTTATTTGGCGTTAAAGTTGAATAAACAAAAAATCTGAATTTTTAATAAAAAATGGAAATTTTTCTCTTAAATTTTTTAAAAAATTCTTAATTTAGAATTTTTTGAAAATAATTTTTTTTTTTGAATTTTTTAAATTTCTTTTAGTTAGAAAAGATTTTGATTTTTTTTGAACCATAAAAAAAGAAAAATTCTTTTTTTAGCTTAAAATTTAAATATTTTACTTCCTCAATTTAAAAAAATTAAAAATTTTTTTAAATTTATTTTAAGGCTTTCAAGTTGAATAAATAAATTTAATAAAAAATTAATTAAAAACTTGGGTATATTTAAATACCTCTCAATACTCCCATCTTCAACAAAAATTAATTTAAAAAATATTTCTTTAAAAATCTAACAAATATCCCTTACAAAAATGACTTTTTCAATTAAAAATTTAATTATATTTTTAATTTATTTAATTATTAATTTAATGTTTTTGACTGTTACTTTGGTTGATTCTGTTAAAGGAGGACATGAAAAAAGTGCGCCATCAGGCGATGGACCAGGAGGCAATCCAGGACAAACCAATGGACATCCGGAAGGTCACTAAATTTAAAGAAAATGAATGAAAAGAAGATGAAAGATGATCGAGGCTAAAATTTGAAGAAAAATGCTGAAAGAATTTAAAAATAATTAATTCCCTTAATTCTTTTTAAATTAAAATATTAAAGAATAAATTAATGTTCTGGATTTTCTAAACTTTTTAAAATATTTTCTGGATAAAATAATAATGTTTCAGTATATAAATAATAAGTAGAGTTGCCCCGGATGGGTATGTCGGGATTCGGGGCTTCGGTTTTTGTCGTGTGGGATTCGGAGGAATTTAATTGTGCAGGTTCGGGTCGGGGGTGATCTTAAAAAATCTTTAAAAAATCATTCGGACATGTTCGGGGTTGAAAAATATGATAGGGATTTTTGTCGGTCGGGGTACGGGGTGCAACCTTAATACCCTAATATTAAGTTTTTTATCCAGAAAATCAAATAGTAAATAAATTAAAAAAGAACACTGATCGATGACCGAAGCTGATCGAGAGGGTAAAAATTTTAAAAAATTGGGGAAAATTTTTTAAATAATTATATTTTCTTTTCTATTTCTTTAATTATTTTATTTAAAATTGTAAATCATTTAAAAATAAATTCAACAATTATTTTTCGATTTATTTTTTTTAAATATTTACTATATTCTTTTTTTAAATATATTACTAATAACTAAAAGATTAAAAACAAAATTGGACATTTTGAATTTTAAAAATTATCTCTTTTTCTTTATAATCTTTCCTTTTTCCAATTAATTTTATTTACTTTCATTGAATTAAAATAAATCCCCATTTCCGTTAAGTATTTTCTCTTAACATAATTAGGTCAATAACTATAAAAACTCCACTTTTATTTCTTTGTTTTTTATCAAACAAAAGTATTCAGACAAAGAAATCCAGAAAAAGGATATTAAATTTTGATTGATATAATTGCATAATCAAAAGTAAATCTTTTTTATAAAAGGAAGGCGGGGTTTTATTTTGGAAATTAATTAGTATTTAATGTAGTACAGAAGTCAAATATTTATTTTATGCTGACATTTTTGTATATGACATTTTGAGAAATTGACATTTTTAAATTTTGGCATTTCTAAATTTTGACATTTTGAAAAATTGACATTTTGAAAAATTGACATTTGAAATTCACACAATCCGAAAGTCAGCAGAATGAACAACGACGACAAGGAAGAATATTCAAATACTTCTCCAACTTTACTTAAATTTATAGTTAAAGCAGGGATTTTAGCTAGTACATTAACACTTGCTGGTATTGTGTTAATAGTTCCAATGATTTTGCTGCAAGCTAATCAGCTAAAATCAAACATAGAGGAAAGAGCTATTAAATTTAAAGTGAGAGAAAGGAAATTCTTTTTTTTTTAAATTTTGTAAATTATTCTTAAAGCAAAACTCTGATCGAGCTTGGAAGCAAATGATAAATGAAAAAATGATAATTCAACACAAGGCTGGAAACGAAGATGAGACGTCAAGCAGGTCATTTCGTTCACCACGACATCAACAGAGTTGCCAAGGTTTTAAATTTGAAAAATTACAAAATGGTAAAATTATAAAATGTCACATTATAAAATGTCATGTTTCATAATGGCAAAAGTACAGAACGTCAGATTACTAAAACGCCAAAATTATAAAACGTCAATGGATTAAATGTCCAAAATATATAATTACAGGTTGTCATTCATTAACTTGCCAAACCGGTTTGCCTGGACCTAGTGGACCTTCAGGGACTGATGGAGCACCAGGAGAGGTGGAACATTCGAAAGAATTTAAAAAAAAAATATTTTAAAGACAGGAAAACAAGGCCCAACAGGAGATGACGGTTTTGATGTTCAATTACAACCTGAGGCAGATATGCCTTGCGTGATCTGTCCTGCAGGACCTCCTGGGCAAAGGTTTGGAGATTTTAAAGAACTTTTGATATTTTTCAAAATTATTTTTAGAGGCCCTCAAGGCGAAAGAGGGATGAGCGGGGAACAGGGCATTTATGGAGAACAAGGACCGCCAGGCAAAAGTGGAATGGATGGGCCACATGGAAGGGTAGAGAAAATTTATTTTTAAATTTTTTAAAATTTTTATTTTAAAGGAAGGACCTCCTGGCAATTTAGGAACAAAAGGGCCGTACGGGAGAAAAGGGCCTATTGGTGATCAGGTTATCTCAGGTTTTTTTAAAGTAATTTTAATTTTAAAGTTTTAATTTTAAAGGAATCGGCATTAAAGGTCCTCAAGGGCCTCCAGGACCTGCTGGGATTAAAGGCAGATTTTCTTATTCTTTTTTTAATTTTCTCAATAAATTAAGGACCCATTGGAAGTCAAGGGAAGGCAAGCAGGTTTTTTAAATTATTTTATATCCATATATTTAAAAATTAAAGAGACACTGGAATGCCTGGAAAGCCAGGTATTATTGGTCCACCAGGACCTCCTGGGGCAAACGGGATTATGGGAGAAAATGGGATGGTTGGAACGGTTAGTTCAATTGTCATTAAAATATTCTTAAAATTTTTATTTATAGCCTGGAGAACCGGGAGAACCAGCAAGTTATTGCCCTTCGGTAGGTATTTTGAAAATAGAACGTTTTTGATGTTTCGAAAAATTGACGTTTTGAGAGTTGACATTTCTAATTTAGGACTGTGGAGTCTCACACATAAAAGCGCCTAGTTTCGCCATGGAAATTAGCGAGCCATCACCTCCCTCTTATGGAGAGCGGGAAAAGCCTGCAACAGAAGTGCTGTTCAGACGTCGAAGTCAGAAAAAGAAGCAATAGAGGAAAATATTAAAAATTTATATTTTAAAAAATTAAAAAAATTACGAAATTTTTCAAAATAAATTTTGAAAAATTGGTGGCCGAAGGCCCAAACGCATTGGGACAACCCACAAAATCCTCGCACCCAAGTAACCGTCAATCAATCAATCAAAAAATTCTCCAGGTAATCAAAAAAATTCTAGCACAGCTTTAAAGCTGCAGGCTTTCAACGCCCCATAGCTAAATTTCAACAGAAAATCTTTGAAGAAAATCTTTAGAATGGAAAGATAGGAATTATTTTAAAATTAATTAGTATTTACTAGAGTTAGAAATTTTAATAGATATTGAGTAATTATTGAGGAATGTTTCAAGTAAAACCAAAAAAATTTGAAAAAATTTTCCCAGAAAATTTTCAGATTTCTTGTCTCTAACTATTGATAATGTAGAAATTTCTCTAAAATATTCCCCCTCTAGAGAGTAATAAAAAAATATTCTTAGTGACTATTTTATAGAAAATAAATTATACAGTAAAATCTTGATATAATGACCCTTCGATTTAACGAACATCTGGAAATTGTGAACCTTTTCTTGGCCTCTGATTAAGATTTTCCCTAAAATGACTCTCGATTTATCGAAAATATCGGTTTAAAGAATTTTTGCTTTGGTCCCTTCGGTTTCGTTATATCAATATTTGATAGTAAAACATTTTATTTTAAAAAAAATTTAAAAAAATTTTTTTAAATTAAACACTTACTATTAATTTAAAAAATTAAAAAAAAACTTTATTTGAAGTTAGAAGCTAAACAAGCAAAAAATCCACATATTGCCAACGTTACCAGACTTTTTATCTAATATTGACGAAAAAATTAAAATTTCTTTTAAATTATAGAATTAAAAAAAGAATTTTTTGACTAGAAAGTTGCTTTAAATTTTAATCCATTTTCTTAAAATAAAATTTAAAAAATTTTGTTAAATTTATTTTAAGGCTTTCAAGTTGAATAAATAAATTTAATAAAAATTAATTAAAAACTTGGGTATATTTAAATACCTCTCAATACTCCCATCTTCAACAAAAATTAATTCAAAATATTTCTTTTAAAAAATCCAAAAATATCCCTTACAAAAATGACTTTTTCTATCAAAAATTTAATTATATTTTTAATTTATTTAATTATTAATTTAATGTTTTCGACTGTTCCTTTAATTGATGCTGGAAAGATACCTCGAACTGGACCGTCGTTACGTACCTCAGATGGAAATTCAGGCTAAACCGGTAAATAATAAAAGAAAAATGATCGTTAAATGAAGCTGATCGAGAGGATAAAATTTAAAAAAATAATTGGGGACAGAATTCAAAAAATTAAAAAATATTTAATAATATCTATTAAATTAAATATTATTAAAAATTTAATTTAATGAAAGCTTTAAATAATTATATTTTCATTAAAATCAAAATTTCCAAGCTGGACGTTTTTCTGCTTTTTCACTACCTGGAGATGAACCTTTGCCAAAAAATAATTGATGAGAAGGTGTAACATTCACAATTTTACGAAAAAAATTTTAAATAAAATTTAAAAAATTTTTATCCCTTTTAATTTTATTTTACAAAAAACCAATTTTTATAGAATTTTCTTATTTTCTGACAGAAAATAAATAAATTTGACAAATCACGTGTTTTTGGCTTGACATTTTTAAATAATTTTTGAAGGGTTGGGGTAGGGCTATTATAAAAAAAAATTTCTCAGATTTCTTTAACATCCTTAGCTAATTTCTTTAAAAAATTTCAGAATTTTTCATTTATTAGATCAGAAGTCTAATAAATGAAAGTCTAATAATAAATAAATATATTTAAATCCAGTTGTGTATCTATTTTATCATGACTTTGTTAATGGCGATAATCCCAAGTCTTGTCCCCAAAAGTCTCGTCACTTTTGAGCAAATGTCTCTTTTGGAAAGACCATTTTTAAAGTTGACCATTTTAATAATTAACCTTTTACTCAAAAATTATAATAAAATATTAAAAAGTTATTTAGTCTTATTGATTTCCATTTTACTCATCAGAGCATCGAAAAATGTCTTGGTAGTCAACTATGGAACAAGTTCCTAAAAGAAAATAAGTTCTTTAATAAAATTCAACCGTTTAAAAAATAAAATTTAAGTAAAATAATGGCTTTAAAAATACAATACAATAACAGTCATCAAAGATTTAAAACATTGCCGATGCCTATTGAATTGCTTGTTGATATATTTAGATCTTTAAATACTACAAAAGAAATAGCTGTTTTTAAAGTAATTTTTATGTAAAAATTATCGAAAGGATTTTTAATTTGTAAAAATAAAAAATAAATTAATTAATTAAAACATTGAAAAAAGGTTAGTCAAATTTATTAAAAAATTATATGTATTATTTTTATTTAATAATTTCATGAGATATAAATAGTCAACTAGTTTCAGGTCTTTAAATTTTTTCTAAGAAAAAACTAAAATTTTTAAGGTAATATTGAAGTTTGTATACCCCTTTTTTCCTTCCTCAAAGTACTCATAATGGTCAGACTTTTGCTTCCTTCCTTAACATCACTCTATTTCCTTATGGCATTTAATCAGTCAATAAAGGATTAAATTTTTATTCAGAATGTTCACAAGGATAAACACAAGGAAAAAAATCTGTAAATTTTACCCTGTTTTTGATGAAAATCTGACCAAAAAACTAAAAATTTACGCATGCGGCGCTGAGAAGTGAATTTTAGCGGCGCATTTTTGCTAAATTATTGGCTAAATATTTTTATCACATATGGCTCTAAAAATATAGTTTATGAAAAATTAAACTCTAAAAACACGAATTTGCAGCCTTAAAGCATTATAAATTGCAAATCTTTGTCAAGAGCGGCAAAAATTAAAAATTTTGTCCAAGAAAACTGAATAAAAATTTTTTTATTTCTTTCGGTTTCTTTCGGTTCGAGTTTCTTCCTTTCGTTTCGTCCACGATACGAAATACAGAAATTCTTTTATTTCGTTTCGTTTTCGAAACAAAATTTTCTATTTCGGACATCTTTGATCCCGATAACGATTTTTGTACGAAATAAATCATGAAGTTGAGTAGACTAACAAGCATAAATAAATCCTTAACACCCTCATTTATATGCTAAAAAGCCAACACTCCCCCTCATTTGTGCGTGATTTAATTACACCAAAAAAAGATATATTAAAATCATAAATATACATAATATAATCTAAGATATATTTTTAGCCATCTTTTACATCTGATAATTTTAATTCTGCATCGAATAAGAATAAATATGTTCGTTTAAGAAATTTTAACCGAATGAAAATATGGTGGGAATTGCAAGTTGAGGATCTGCTTACATCGTCTGCTATAATTTATATTGTAGCTGGGAATGCTTTTCTAAATAAAAAAAAGGTGGGAATTCGAAATTTTAATTAAAATCGACATGTCACTAAATTTATTCCAACATTTTTTTCTTGATCTCTAGTTAAGCTTTAGTAGTCCTTTTATTTCTCCTGACAGTTAGATTCACCCAACGGCTACCCATCTTTTGCCATAAATTTTTTACATTTTTGCCATAACTAATTTTTATCAAAAATTAAGTTTTCGCTTCTCCTCTGGGATTTGCCATCCTAGAACAAAAAATTTTAACTTGAAAAATTTTTAACCTAGTCTTCTTTGGATCACCTATTTGCAGAACTAATCCCAGAAATTATTAAATGTTTAAAAATTTAAAATAAACCTCGACAAAATTTCACACTTGTTGAAATAACGGTGGCGGAATGTCGAAAGTCCATCGGCAAAAACATCAAGTATACGTATCATGGCTTTCTCTTCCAAAAATTGGTTCATTTTTTGAAAATAAAATCCATAGTTGTCGAGCTTGGCTTGTCCACGCTTTAACGCGTTTGCTTCTTACCAAAAAAATTCTCTAAAAATTATTAAATTATTGCAAAATTCCAGGTTTTGAGTACTTTTATAGTGTTTTTTAGTCCGTTCGCATTTTATTACATAAGAAAAATATAATTTCCAATGTGTTCATGAGCGATACTCTAGCCTTCAAAGAATGAAAAAGAAAACTTAAAATTAAAAGTGAATGCCAAATACGAATAAAAAATAAATAGATTTGTTCCCTGTATTCTGAAACGTCCCCTTTTGTCCTTATTCTGAACCGGCGGAGACTGAAACGGCGAATCTGAAACGTCCTTATTTAAGCGTCCGTAACTTTTCAAATGATGATCTGATCAAATCAACCCTGTTAGGAAAAATGATCATCACATCCAGAGCTTTTGATTGATATATGAATCACTCAGATTGGATAAGTATTGAAAAAGTTATGGGGACTGAACCGGCGGGACTGAAACGTCCTTATCAACAGACACCTTATTAAAAAACAGAACGCCAAATATGTTTATATTTTAATTCATTTTATTGTATTTATATTTTTGGACATTTTAAAATTGGACATTTTATTTTTATGCTTTTAACTCGCTTGCAAAATCATTCCACAAAACTTTGGATATTTTTTTAAAATAAATCTTTTAAAATTTAATTTTCATTCTTTTTAACTTCTCAAAAATAAACTTAAAAATATTTGAAGAGTTTAGACTTTGTATTCAAAAAATAAAAAAATTTAATTGAAAGTTCATCGAATCATCAATTAAATCGAGTCAGAATATCCACGAATTTGAATTGGATGGTGAAACGGCAATTGCAACAAAGATATACAACATAAACAGTCCTGTTATGGATCTTATTTTTTCACCAAATCGTCCTTTATTTACACAAGACAACCTTATTTTTTTGGCCAAAAATGAAATAATAAAATTTTTCTGCAATTTTAAGTAGGTTTTAAAGTTTAATTTTTCTAAAATTATTTTCGTTAGGAATCCTGGCGAAAGTGAACAAATGTTTAAAATTTTTGGAAATAAAAAACGTATGGTCTCTGTTGCCGATCAATGTCATAATATTTTTATTCCAAAATTTGATGCAAAAGAAGTTTTTTTCATTAATGAGAACACTTGCCTCCGTGCACATATCATCGCAAATATGTTTCATTACCTGAAAAATTTTTATACCGACTTCATTGTCTACGGCGATGTATTTTACAAAAGTTTAGTAGACGAGGTAAATATTTTTGAAGAGATTTAGATTGTGATTTCGATCTGGGACAGACGTGGGCGAAACGTTTCGTTTCGTATGTTTCGTCACGAAACAAAATTTAAATTATTTCGTTTCGTTTAGTCAAAAAATTTTTGGAGTTTCGCCCACGTCTGATCTGGGAACTTCTAATTAATTTTATTTTAAATTAATTGTTTCAAAATTTTAGGAAGGATTTCTATGCTTTTTATAATTTTTTAAATTTTTATTTACAGCTTCAGCTTCCCTATCGTCATCAAATCGGAGGTGGGTTGCTTTGGCTGTTAAATTCTGTAGAATCACCTTTATTGTGTTGTTTGGGGTTGACGTCCCTCATTCTTATGAGCGAGAGAAAATGAGGGTCCCATGGTTAATAGTGAAATATTGGGCCTGTCCTCTATTGAAGCGGGTGTTTTTTATTAAGTAGAAATTTTTACCATTAGGGCCTAAAATATTCTTTTCATATTAAAAACGTGCCAGGATTCTAGATAAATTAATTCTCACACAAATTAAATTTGAAAAACAATTTCCTTTAAATTTTAAGTTTTTCGAGTATTGAGTTTAGAACAACTAAATGATTGGCCAATTAATCCAACTTCTTATTTTGCTGGAGGAAAGAGTCTTTTTGGTTGCCCTGACAATTTACGAATTTCTCGTACAGATCTTAATTATTTCGACATGATTCTCAAAGTTGATGCATTTTGGAACAATCTTGGTCTTAATAAATTTAAATATGAATTTCTTGGAGGTACAAATACTGCATTAAAATCAGCAATTACACTCTCTATATATTACAAAGATCGTAGACTTGAGGTTAGAAAATTGAAATTTATAAATTTATGGGTATTTAAGGATTAATATACCACTCTTTTCGATTAAAAATATTTGCGGAATTTTCTTCGTCAAATTCGATTTTTTAACATTATTAAATTTAAATAGTTTATTTTTAATTAAAAATAAAACACAATATTATTCCCCCATTATTTAACACTGTAACTCCATTTATAGAGAAAGGCTGATTTAGATACTATCTTTTGAATAGGTCTCCGAAATAAATTCGCAAAAATAGATACAAGAAATCTTTTATAAAAATAGGCCTAAATTTTGATTAATAAAATTCTACTGTATTATTTTAGTTATTTACTTGTGGACCAATTCGAGACGAGATATTAATTAATGCTGATAGAAGTGGTTGTACTGGATGGGCTTTATTCATCCGTAAATAATTTTTAATCAAAAAATTTTTTTCTTAATTTTATTGGGACAAAACACCTTCTAGACAAAATATCTTCCATGAATAGTCAGAGTCAAAGCCAAGAAATGTTTATGCAACAGGACAACATTTCCGGTCTGATTTTTGCAGACAAAACTGAATTTCTCTTACATCTCCTAATTATTTCGACCTGTGTTGGACCCTGCCTATAAAGTTAAAATTATACTAGTGCTCTCATAACCACATGCCCCTAAATTATACTACCGTATATGCTAAACTACCGTAAATTTTGTAATAGAGCCCCCCGTATGGACTCAAAAATAAGACTCAAAGCATCTTTAGCAAAAATACAAACGTTTCCTTCGCGCCAAATTTTTCCACAAAAAGTATAGAAAAATATAATAAATATATTAAATCAGACAGTTAGACAGTGATTTACTTGACCAGAAAATGACCAGAAAGAGTCTGGGAAAGAGTCTGGAGCACAAGTTGGCGTCAGGGGGCTCTATTACAAAATTTACGGTAATTAATTAGCCTATTGACTATAGAAAAAGGCCTGGATCATTTCCAGTGCTATTTTGGGCATTACATCTATGTTTTAATAAAGAACTTAAAAGTTAGTCCGCAAATGTTGCTCTGCTGTTTATGCGGTAATTAACTACCCTGGGTAATTATTTCTTCAACCTCTCGCTGGAGAGGGTACTTATTAGGGAGGGGGTAACTATTTGAGAGAGGGTAATTAATAGAGAAAATACGGTAGGTTTATTGTATTTAAACGACTTTGTAATATCCATTTTTCTAAGGTTAATTTATTTGGTAAATACTATCTGGGAGGTAACTCTAATTTTCCGTATATTTTTTGTCTGCAGGTGTTTTTCCCTCCCATTTATTATCTAAATTTATAATAAATTTAAATGACAATTTAAATTTATTTTTTAAATTAATTATAGATCTGGATGAAATAGCGTTAATAAAAAATGATCTGGAAGATATACGTAGTTTGTGGCCACCAAATTTAAAATATTTGGAAAAATTTGTACATTAAAGAATTTATATTTGGGAGAGAAAAGATTTAAAAATTATTTATTTTGTTGTTTTTAAAATTTAATGTTAAATCTGAATTTAATAAAAATTAAATCAGAATTATTGGTATATATTTGAATTTGTGAATATTTTCTTAAAAATAAAAATTTTCGATTTTTTTCTCCAAGAGTAAAATTTTCTTTGTATTTCGCTCAAATAATTAAAGATTTATGTGGAAGAGATTCTTTAACTTTTTCAGCAATGAAAACGAATTTTTGTACTTTCACCATTTTTTATTTTTACAATTTTCCATTAAGAGAGTTGAACTCACAAACAGAGTTGCTCGAAAAAAAAAATTTTAAAAATATTTTTTTTAAATCCAACTAATAAAAATGACTTTTTCAATTAAAAATTTAATTATATTTTTAATTTATTTAATTATTAATTTAATGTTTTTACTGTACCTTTGGTTAATTCTACTAAAGGAAGTCCTCGTGATAGTGTACACATCAGGCGTTGGACCAGGAGGCCCTCTAGGACAAATTAATGGAAAACCGAAAGGTCACTAAATTGAAAAGAAAAATAAAAGATGAAAGATGATCGAGAGGCTAAAAAATAAGTTTTTTGGGAAAGAATTAAAAAATAATTTCTTTAATTCTCTGTAACTAAATTAAAATATTAAAGAATAAAAGCATCAATTAATTTCCTGAATTTTTAAAATTTTTTCAAACATTTTCTGGATTTGATAACAAAGTTTCCTTAAAATAGTTTCAGTAAATTTTAAGTCTGTAAATCGAAATTGAATCTCAAAAAACTAGTTAGAACAAAAAACTAGCAAATTTTACCTTAGGACATTTATAAGTATACAGTCAACATCCTGAACATGAAGTGAATAAAAGCAATGTTTTGTAGAGGAAGGTTCACTGTACAGAAGGTGACCGTTTAGTAGAAAATCGTTATAACCCCAGCCACTGCCTGTATAATATACTACATAATTTATAGCTTGTTACTTAATATGTAAAAATTCTTTTACAATTTTATTTAAATATTTCGTTTATTTCTGGTTTTATAAATAAGTTAATTTTTTTGTATTTTTTTGTAAGGGAGTTTTCACTCTCTAAAATGTGTACGAGATAATGCCCAAATAATAGACTGACGCTGACACTGGCATATTTTTGCGAATATTTTTAAAATTCTTAGTGTTAGGGATGTGTTAGAGAAGGGCTTTGTATAAAAGCCCTTAGTATAAAAGCCCTAGTTTGTATAAAAGCCCTATTAGTATAAAAGCCACTGTCAGCGTCAGTCTAGTCCCTGATCTCCTTCGTCTGTTCCTTCCCCAAATCCACCATCACTGTTATTGTTATTATCCTTTGTGATAAAGTGTTACTTGCGCACGTCGACTTATTGGGACGTAAAACTTGGTACTGGACAAGAAATAGTGGCCGTTTATTCCAACTCCAATAGGCTTAGTTTGTCTGGAAATGTTGGTCTGCAAATATCGGGCAACCCTTAGTATATTCTGAAAGGTTTTGGGCTGAAACTCTTGGAGAGATAAGATATTTTATTTTTTTTTAACAATAAATATTAATTAATTTTATTTAAATGTAAATAGTTATATTATTAAATATTTAATTTAATCGAAACTATTAATTTATTATCTTTAAAATCAAAATTTCCAAGCTGGACGTTTTTCAGCTTTTTCACTGCTTGGAGATGAACCTTTGCCAAAAAATAATTGATGTGAAGGTGAAATACGGTGGTGAATATTTCCAATGGGTGAATGAAGTCTTAAAATAAATTGTATATTTTTGAATTTTTCTTGATAAATAAAAGTTTTCTTGTAATGTAAGTCTCAAGGTATAGAGAGGGTGAGCATATGTGACTTGTACTGCAAAGTCGACAAATTTTATATTTTTAAGTTGATCAAGGCTGTGCGCAATTTTGCAAAACAGTTTGTGTTAATTCCGCACAGACCTAGAGGTTGGAAAATATCTAAAGCAGGTGGTTATGAAAATTGTAACAAAGCAGTAGTGGTACTGTCAGTTGTGAGGCTAATTTAAGGATATAAATGAGGAATTCTTGACCTAGTTTTATATTTCATACCCTTAGGTATTACCTATGTTGTGAATGTTCTGGAGTTAATTCTTGTGGGGCAACAGCTTCCATCCTCCCAACAATTCCTCTTCCACTATTTGAAGAAGAACATCTCCAATGTTCATGTCTTCCGACAACAATCCTTTCTTTGAGATAATTCTTCAACAGTTAAACGTGTAGATGTTCCACTACCTGTTGTTTTATGACAAAATGCCAAATGTTCATTTGTATTGGCTATACTTTGCTTTAAAAAATATTTTTAAAGATTAATTTGTAAGATGTTTAGTATCTTCCTTTGTTGCCCCCTGTTGCCTTCATGGATATTATCAAATACCCCACCGTCATACCTCCTACATTCAATCTCTCACTTCCGTTCCTCCCATCCCAAGTTACACTCAAAATTAAGGTTGGCGGTTCCGGGAACCCGGAACCGAGAAAAGCCCGGGTACCAGTAAATATTCGGTTCGGGTATCGGTTCCGGATACCAGAAAACTTCTTCAGGAACCGCCAACCTTACTCAAAATATATCTCATTGATACTATACAAATTTAAATAAACCAAACCGAACGCAGCTCCTTTTTATTGCAACAACAATTACACGCTTGTTTGTTATAAGCTTCGGATAGTTCAGCTTGCAATTGTTTTATTAGCTCAATGAGTTCCTTAAATTTATTTTATTTTTTAAATCATACTGTCAGTGAATTATCAATTTCAGTGAATTGTCCCATTCTTTAAAAATATTTTAAAATTTCCCCCTCACCTTCTCTCTCCTCAAAGCCTCCTTATTTGTTATTTTTTTTTGTTCTTCCTCATCAAAACATTTTTGTTTTTCCTCCTCATTAAAATCTGTCTGTGTTTCATTTTCTTCCAAATTTTTTTCTGATTTATTCTGTTCATTTATTAATTCCAATTTTTTGGCCAATTCTTGCTCTCTTTGTTGTATAAATTCTACAGTACGTTCATGTTCTCTATTTAACGCCCCAATTTTTAATTCTAATGCCAATGAGTGTTGAGACTCCAAACGTCTTAAAATTAATCAAATATGAAGTTTTAAAGGCTATTTTCCTTGATCTTTCTAAGAATTCTTTTCCCTCTAGGAATTAAAGACCCTGAGTAATTATTATTTCAACCTCTTATTGGGAGATAATTAATAGAGAAAATACAGTATGTCTCGTTTTCTTCCAAAAAGTTAGTCATGAATCAAAAAAACTCATTATATCTTTCTAGAGATCGAGCTGGATAGACTTTGATTTTTCTTGAATTCAGGGTTCCTTGATTTTTATTGATTCAAGGTCAATAAGGATTCAATGTCTGTCAAGGTATATTAAGTTTCGATCTTATAATTTATTTAGAATGTCTAATTGTGATATAAAATAGGGATACTAGTTTTTCTCTCATTTATGCATCTCTCGCATTTTCCAGTCATTACTTATCTCGATTATGTAAGTAGAAAAGGACTATCTAAGAATACGTTAAAAATTTAAATAACACCTTAATTCCTTTTCTGATTTTTCACGTTCTTCCTCCAATAGTTCCTTTACATTAGCCAATTCTTTTTCAAGAAGTTCAACTCTCTCATCTCCACTCCCCGAGGCAAGTCGTTTTTCTGCTTCTGCCAACTTTTCTTAAAAATTTTTAGAAAATTTTTAAAATTTTCTAAAAAAACTTTTAGCTTCCTCCAATTCTTTATTTAATTCATCTGCTCGTTTCCAACCAGCATTTACATCACCCTCTTGTAATTGTTCTAGTCTGGCTTCGGCACGTTCTTTTTCCTTTACTATACCCTCAACGCTACGTTCCAAGTCGTATAACTTTAAATTTTTTTAAAAATTTCAAAAATTTATGTACCTTATGCAATAATTTATCCATCTCAATCTCCTCTTCTTCTTCCTCCTCCTCTTCCTCATCTTTTTCTTGTTCTACTTTATTTTCAATTGAATGAATTGCTTGAGATAATTCCTTCTTCTAAATTATAATTAAATTTTAAAAAATGGTAGTTAGTTTATTATCTCTAATAAAAGCTTTGAGGGAGGATCTATAAACAAGTTAGAGGTTAACATAAAAATTCAGTAGATTTTTAATTTGCCTATATACTGTATTTATTAAGCCACTTATTTTGAAAAAAAGTAAAACAAACCCCGTTATAACCCCACCCAAAATGAATGAAAGGTGTGGAAAGGGTTATAACCGTTAGGGAGTTATATGGTTAGACTTTGATGAAAACCTTCAGATTAAGATTTTTGATCTGCCTGTATTTACACAGGCATCCAAAAATATCCTCAAACTCATCAATAAAATATCCTTCAACAAGGATTGGTAGCATTTAATAAATAAATATTAAGATATATCATATTAAGCAAATAAAAATAATAAAATTTAAAATACGGCATTCCCAGAGTTGAGTGGGATCTCAACTTCACTCAAATCCCTTCATTTAAGGCTTCATTAGAGAGAATATCCAATTATAAATTTTATATAGAATGAACTTACATCTATTTTTTGTTTTTCAATTTTCTTTTCCAAATCAGTCTTATCTCCTCTCAATAATTCAACTTCTTCCCAAAGCTTCTAAATTAAATAGTTTAATTAATTTATTAATTCTCCTCATTTTCTACCTCATTTTCAGGTCCAAATTCTCCATCTTCCCTTTCTACATGTTCTCTTAATCCATTATATTGTTCTTCTAATTCACTCAATTTAGTTGAAAATTCTCCCCTTAGGGTAGATTCTCGCTCTTCTGCTTCAGCTCTTTCTTTTTGGAGTGTTCCTTCACAACGTTCAGCACATTCTTCTTTTTCTCGTGTTACAGATTCAAGCATCTAAGAGGGAATATTCAGTAAATTGAAAAAAATATGGGTAAAGTGCCTGGGGGCTTTTAGCTATCTGGATTAATTTAACTCTCTTTATAACCTAACAAGGATAAAATGTAAAGACATTCACTAATCTGACCCTATAAGATCTTCATATTAAATTAAAAGTTAAACCGTGAATAGCCTCACCCACAGATTGTTGGCCCCTTGGAGTGAAGTTATAATGAGAGTCGACATCCAAATCTATCTTAACTTTTCTCGTTTATACTTTAGGAGTTTTTCCCTTAATGCCAAAATTTATAAATGAACAGAAAAATTTTTTCCTATGTAATTGGAGGTTAAACAAATCTTCCTACAGTAACCCTAATATCATATTATAATTAATTTCCTCACCGCTTCTAAAGCTGTCAATTGAGATTCATGAAGCTGAGTCTTGAATTAATTTTAAAAACCAAATCCTTCGTTTAAACTTTCCAGTTACCTGACTTTCTGCTTGTGCCCTTAATCCATCTCTCTCAATTTCAAGTAAATCTACTCTATTGCTCAATGCAATAACTTCTTTTCTCAGTTCACCAATTGTTTGTTCCAATCTAGCTCTCAACTCTTCAGCATTATTTAATTGGACATTTCTTTGTTCAAGTTGTTCTCTTTGTTCTTCCAAAAGGTGGAAGTTTTGTTCAGCTTCTGAACGAGCTTCACCTAGTCGACGGAAGGAATCTTCTGTTTGACGACGGGCAGCAGCAAGCTTAAGATAAATTCATTAGAATCTGTTTCCTATCCCTCCTTCTTCTATTTATCTTAAGCTTCTATCTTGAGTTTCTGTCCCGATATTTTGGAAATAATTTTGTCACTTAGAACTTGTCCTACAGTAAGCTGCTTATCTAGTCTCTGAGATCATATTAAATAGGAAAATCTTGAATAAATGTCTAAGATATTAATCTAAACGAATCATACATCAGATTAAGATTCTAGACCTAATCCATCATCCCACCCTAAATCCCAAGCTCAAAGTTGGGATAAGACCTATGGGATAAGACAGTATTACACGTATTATTCCCCTTCTATCCCTACAATATTAATGTCCACAACTCATTCACCTCTTTAGCCAACCGCTGAATCTCAGCTGCTTTTTCCTTTAACTTCTCCTCTAGCTCTACAACCTCCTTTCTACAATTAACAACCTCTTCTTTAGATTGTTTCGAATAATGTTGTAATTCAATTAATTTTTCCTGAAATTCTTCTTGTCTAACAGCTAATTCGTCTTTAAGTGCCTCTTCGTGTTCTCTCAAAGCCTGTAATTCTCGAGTATATAACATTTTAGCTGCGGTCAATTCTGATTCAAAAAGACTTTCAGCTCGTCTAAAACGAACTTCAAACCCTTCATTAAGCCTTTCTCTTTCTGTTTTTAAATTTTTACGTTCTTCTTCTAATTTTTGAATTTCCAAGATATATCTTAAAATGGTATACTTAAAAGAATTAAAATCAGTTACGGTACTTTTGTTCCAAATTGAGTAATTTAGACTCGGAAAAGCGCTGCTCCTGAAATTTTTTTTGAGAAATTAAAAGATTTTCAAGAAACAAATTACTAGAGAGATCTACAATTGTGTCTAAGATTCTTAGAAAAATTCTAAAGCCGATTAATTTAAAGATAAAAGACGTGTGGGAATAATGGTGAAAAGTAAGATTGGTTAGTACTGTCCAACTCAGTTGATTAGAACTATATTTCAGATGCACTTATGTGGGCTTTTACTAGGAATATAACTCATCATAGTCACTTTTTCAAATTTCTCTAAAATCTCCTTTTACCTTACAGACAATATAATGCTCGAGGGCCTGCATCTCACGTTGATGGTCCTGTCTTAATTTTTCCAATGATTGTTCTTTTTCTCGTTCAAATTGTTCCTTCAATTAATATTTATTAATAATATTTATTAATTAATATTTATTAATTTTTTTTTTCATTTATTAATTATAAATAACTTGAAGTAAATGAAAACTCTTCATTCTTTCCTCAAAATCTTTTTTGGCACCCAAAACTTCCTCACTCAAAGAGAGTATTCGTGTTGAATATTCTGCTTCTAAACGTCTCTCCCTTTCTGCCACACGTTCACGAAAATCGGAGAAAGTGCCGAGAACGTTGAATTTTTGTCTTTCATAGTCGGCAACAATTTCTTCTAGTGCCTGGATTTTTTGACGCAATTCTGTTTCGCGTCCCCAGCAATTGACGCTGCTGCCTGGACTGCAAGCTGTAAGGGAGAGGAATAGATTGATTTCTTTAATTATCTATAAATCTATTCAAATATCCAAGCCAAAGTGTTTGGATAAGAAACTGGATTTAATTACTTTCCTTTCCAAAACGTGACCAGAGGCGTTAACTGATAAAAATGAATCTGGGTAAGTATACCGCACTATTTATTGAATAAATTGAACAAACACCTTATTGAATAAATACCTTGGGTGTTATTGTTTCTATCGCTCGGGGGTAATTATTAGAGGGAAATTTAGACGGAGAAAGGATATTGGGAGTAAGTACAGTAATAAATAGTATTGGGTAATATTTCGAGTAAACACAGTTAATATTACTTTTGCTCAAAGCTAGTTTAATCTATTTTGATTTTTATTAATTAACCTGCACCAGGCGGTGCTGATCCATTAGCTATTGCCCTCAGCATTGTTAGCAAATGAGTGCTGTTACCACTTTCCTGTCCTTCAGATAAAGGCAATTCTAGACGCGGAAGAGGGGTTATTGAATGTGGAGACGTTGCTCCAAGTAAATTAGGTATAGGGCTGTGATGTAATGTATATTGAGATAATGGAACGATTGTTGGAGCTGGACGAAGGGAAGTAGAAGGGGATGAAGTAGAGAAGGCAGAAGTTGAAAGAGGTGCTGCTATGGCTGTTGGTTTTAGTTCAACACGAGGAGGGGGAGCTGGCCATGAACTTATTGCTGGACATGGACTGCCCAAAAGATGAGAACGTGTGGTTGTTGATATTTGTGGAAACGAAGGAGAAGATTCGGATTGTTCCAAACTAAAATTTATTTTTATTATTAGTAAGAAGCTCTGAGTTATCACGGCTAGGAAGAAAAGCTTCATCTTATACATATCAAAAAATCTAACTTATTCAGGTAACATTACTATTTCCCATTTATACAGTAGTCTTATATGTCCCAATCTCTCATTTATCATTTACCAGGGCTGTGATAAGTTAGAGATTATAAAGATTATCCCGGAACTAAATTAAAATAATTTTAGATCAGTTTATTTACCTTTGAAAGTGCATAGGTGATCTATTCATTGTTTTTATTATTTTTTAAATTTAAGAATAACAAAGTTGTTTTTATTTCCTGTTTATATCCAAAAAAACAAAAAAAAATTATTATGTAAACAAACAAAATTTTAAAATTCCCACCTTTTCCTATAATTGTTTTTGTCACTCCATTAAATCGATTTTTATGATGATTTTTAAATTTTTAATTTTTCTTAATGATTTTACTTAATATATAATTTTATATTATTTGTTGTTAAAATATATTCTTTTCCTAATGATTTGGGCCATTTGTTCATTTATTTTTAAAAAGGCTGGCAGAGATGTCCAAAAGACTCTTTTCTCTTCTATTAAAAGCTTTTTTGACATTTCTTCTCTTGCAATCAACTTTTCCGGTCTTTCGATAGATCAAAAGAAAATACAAAGTAAAGGGATTAAAGTCAGGTGTTTTGGAAAAATTAAAGAGTTTTTGTTATTTCTCTTTTGTTATTTATGTTTAGAGGGGAGAAAAGAGTTTTTACCATTTGTTTGGCAAAAGTAAGAAGAAAAATAATCAAATTTTGTATTTGATTAGTTTTCCCGTACCCGTGGGTAGAGGAAGAAGGGGAAGAATTGATTAGGGTGCGGATGAAGCAAACCGCAGTTTTGAAAAAATTTAGAAGCGCTTGCTTCATCAGGACATTCTTCCATTAGTGTGTCGTAAATATAGGGCATTTTTATTTAAAAATACATGGCTTAAACTTGATGAATTTATTTATATAATCATTAAATGATCAAAGTTAAATGATCAATAAGGAATAATGTAAATACTAGTGCATTAAATATTGCTCCTTACAAAAATAAATTTATTTAAAAAAGAATTTATCCATTATGAGACAATGGCAAGGTTTGTGATTGTTATTATTAAAAGTTTTTATTATTTCTCTTTTGTTATTGATGGTTAGAGGGGAGAAAAGAGCTTTTACTATTTGTTTGGCAAAAGTAACAAGAAAATCTTCAAATTTTGTTTTTAATTAGTTCTCGTTCCCCATTCCCTTGGGTAACAACCCCACTAGTTTCTGACAGTTGACTCCTGATATAAAGTTATTGAATTGTCGTTAGATGTCATTAAAAAATTTTTTATTATTTTGAGTATTACAATAATAGTAGCTTTCGATGTACTGACCATGAAGGGACAACCAAAAACTTAAAAACACTGAACTTTAATATTCAACTAGAATTCTAAAAATCGGAGTATTTTCGGAATTTTTGATTTTTCAAAAATTATTTTAAAAAATAAATGGAAAAGAATACCATATATGGGAAAAAGAATACCACAATTGTGGTCGTCACCTTTAATCGCCTTATTTATGACATTTTGAGCCTTAATTTAGGGGTGTGGTATAACGGATAAGTACCATTATTTAAAATTATATGTAATTCATAATTAATAAAAGAAAGGAAAAATGCCAATAAAAGAAAGAAAATAGAAGAAATATTTATTTTAAACTTCGTTTTTGTTGATTTTTCAATTACTTATATCTTGACCATTTCCATTGTGTCTCTTTGATGGTCCACTAGCAGGAACAGGAATGTTTTTAGGAGCAACAACAGAAGAAACATTCAAAAACATTAAAATAATCAGAGGAATTAAAATTTTAAACAAATTTTTAATTGAAAAAAACATTTTTTGGCGTTCTGTTTTTTAATTAATTTTAAAATTTTTAAATATTTTTAATAAAAATCTGTTAACATGAGTTATTTTTGAATTGTTTAACATAGAGACCGGCACAGGGCAGGACCCTGTACAGGGTTTTTCGGTATCCTGTCCCAAACCCCGATGTTTTTGCAGTTTTCGGGGTTGAGCCCTGAGAATCCAGCCCTGAAGAAAACTGTAATCTCCAACCCCGAAACAGGACCCCGAAGTTTGAAATTTCCGCTCTCTAGTTTAACTCCCAAACTAAGCAAATTTCTTTTTATTCTAAAGTATGGATGGAATTTTAGGAGTGTTTTTAAAAAGAATTTTAACACGTTTTTTTAATTTTATTCAAGATTAAAGATTATTTTATGTTGGATTTTAAGAAAAGAATTTAAAAAAGCATGAGAGTTTCAAGATCAATTTTTATTTTTTCAAATAAAAAATTTATTTTTGTTTATTTAGTGAATATTTAATAGCTTTAGTGAACTTTTTCTTTGTTATGTTTGCTAAAAATATTTTATTGTTTTTTTTTATTTTTATTGAAACTAAAATTTAAAAAATTTTTAAACCTTTCTTTACTTAGCTTGGTTAATAATTCTGACAAAGGGAACCCTTTTGGGTGTCCGTGGAAGATCGATTTAGTTCCATCAGCATATAGGGTTAAAAACCGGAGTAGTATTTTTGGCAAAAAGGTGAAAGATTTATTTTAAAAACAAAGTCACAAAAAATGTGATTTATGGGTAAGGGGCAAATCTCGGTCTTCCAAAATACCGTCCGGACAAAATACGGTCCGACAAACCACGGTCTGGACAAAATACCGTCCGACCAAAATACCGTCCAATAAATTTTACAATTAAAATGAAAATATTTGTGTTTACTAATAAAATTATTGATTAAAAACCTAAGTTTTGTTTTTAATCAATAATTAAGTTTGTTCCCCCCCCCCCCCCCTACGTTTGTTCCCCCCCTTTTTTTTCTCCCTATTTTTACCCTTTTGCAACAACATCAATCAAAAAGGATTAATTTTTGGTATATAACAAGTATGAGGGTCATATTCTCTTTAATAATTTTCCTTCTATTTTCCTTATTTTACTTCC
>ABLG01000145.1:0-55656 GCA_000172435.1 Meloidogyne hapla | reverse complement strand
CGTCCCATGAAGATTTATATCCCGTGGGACGCATTTTCATGGGACGCACAAATCTTCATTGGACGCATAAACTGGACAAGAGCCGAGATTTTTCACTTTCTATTTAGTAATGGGGGAATACATATATGGCTTGTCAAAAATGAATTTAATATTTTTTTAAATTTTAATCTTCAGTTTAAAAAATCAAGCAGAAATTGAAAGAAACGCCTAGTCTTTAATTTACTTAATAAGAAGAATGATTTTTATTCTTTGAGAAATTTTCCTAAAAATTTGAAATAAATAAATAAATACTTAATTTATGAACTTATATTATTTGTTTTAATTGCCTCAGGCTATGTATAAATAAATTCAATAAATAAATGAGGAAAAATAATAATTCTTGTCATTTTTACAGGTCATTTTTCTTTAACATTCACCTAAATTTTACTTAAACTTTTACCAAAAATAAAATGAATTTAAAAAAATGAAAACTACTCTTTATAGAAATCTTAGTAAAAAATGGAAAATAAACAAAATCAAGACAACAAAAATAAAAATAAATTAAAACTACCTCTTGAATTACTTTTCGATATAATTAATACAGCTAATAGGCAAGAGAATAGATATTGAGAAAATATTTTAGATAAATTTATATATTTGAGATGGGATTGGATATGTATCAGAATCCGGTATCTGCGGACGGATATTTGCGGACGAACTGGACTCAGCAAAAGTTACCCTACTGATTTTCGTGACCTATGGCCAATGGGCTTTGGATAATAACTTTAACATATTTTTTTAAAATTTTTTCATTTTATAAACCAAAAAAAGCAGAAAAAGTTTAATGTTTAGCAAACAGTCCCCAAAAGTCCTTCCCAGATTCCTACGGTTTCTTGGGATGGATTATTTTAAAAGGTATTTTTTGTTAATCACAAATCTAACGTATTTTCTCTAAAATAGCCCTTGAAGATCGAAAAATATTATTCGGGTACTATTGGGAATGTAGGTCATTTAATTTAAACAGATTTATAAAGTTCTCGAATCAAAAAGTGAAAAATTTAACAGAAACGCTATGTCTTGGCAAGAGGACACTGATTTTTTAATTTATTTGTTGATGTTTTCGGAATTTATAAAGATGGAATTTTAGTATTTCATACACTTACATGACTTCCCACGAACCTCTAATATTCCTACTCCTAATCATCTGATACCGACAGATCTTGAATTTTAAAATTTAGTCAAATAAATACTCAAATTTCCGTATCTATTCTCTGTCAGTATTCAAACAAAAAATATTAAAAATAAAAATACAACAATGAAATTATTAATATTAAAAGAATATTTTATTAAACTAATGTCTTGTTCTACAATAATTTATGCATATGCAGGAGAAAATTTTGTGAAAATTTTCAGAATTAGGGTAAAATTAATTAAATTAAAAAATTAATAAGGAGTTAAAAATTGGCGCTGGGACATTTCACCTTCCGACACATGCCCTTCATCAATTCATCTTATAAAGTTCATCTAATGGGTCAATTCACCTTACGACATTTTACCTTTTATTCTTAGGTTGTCGTTTTCGATATAAATATGTAAAAATTTTAAACAAATAAAAATTTATTTCTTAAAACGACTAAAGTAGAAAACAACCAAAAGATTGTCTTTAGTATCGTCTTATAATTTTTTGCACCAGAAGGGGAAATGTCGGAAGATGAACTGTGCAGGAGATGAACGGTCTGACTCAAGGCAGCTTTACGTGTAGATGGGAAGAAATTAATTTTTTTTTCGTCATTTTTCAATCGAAATGAGACGCTCGTCACATTTTCATATAAACAATTTTAATCCTTTTTTGTTTGATTGGTGCAAAGGTAGTATAAGTGAACTTGTGGAGAGAGAAACAAAATTTCAATTATCAAAAGAAATCTTAACTAGAAATTTTCTTCCTTTTTTATTTTTCTCTTTATTTTGGTATATATTTGGTTGGCCTGGTCCCCTAAGATTTTCCTATTTCTGAAATTTAATAAATCGATAAAATTTTTTTATTTAATTATAAGAAACATTTTTAATTCTTCCTACAAAACTTAGGTTTTAAATTTATAAATTGTTAAGTTCACAAACTTAAGTTTATAAACTTTGAGCCTGAAATTAAGGCAAAGAAAGAGGAGCTTGCTGAAGTAAAAAAAGAATTTTTGGCAAAGCAGCAAGAATTTAATAATCTTGTTATTGAACAGAATTTATTTATGCAGCCTGAGCGTCTTGCTCAATATAATTTAGTTCAACAAAATTATTTTGATAAAATGAAAAAGATACAGAATTCAATTGATTTATATGAGCATTTATTTAATTATACGAAACATTTTTAATTCTTCCTACAAAACTTAAGTTTTTAAGTTTATAAATTGTTAAGTTTACAAACTTTTTATAAAATTAAGTTCACAAACTTAAAATTAAGTTCACAAACTTAAAATTAAGTTCACAAACTTTTTATAAAATTAAGTTCACAAACTTAAAATTAAGTTCACAAACTTTTTATAAAATTAAGTTCACAAACTTAAAATTAAGTTCACAAACTCAAGTTTATAAAGAAACATAGTATTTTTAAATTTTGACGAATTTTTGGCATTTTAATTAATCTTTGGCATTCCGTTTATTTATTTTTTGACGCGTTTTCGCCTTCTTCATTTCTCTTTCATTAATCATTCAATAATTATTTTTGTTTAAATAATTTCTCAAAAAATAAACAAATTGAGAAATTAAATGGAAAAGCTCTATTCGTGGCTGGAGATTAGAAACACGTCCGTCATGTTTATTGAACACGATTGCCTTTAAAAATTTTTTCTTAAAAATTTTTAAAGAAAATTTTTCTTTATTTTTCTATTTCTTAAAAAATTTTTAGAAAATTTTTAATTTTTTAAGAAGAGTTATTTTTTCTTAAAAAAACTTTAAAAATTTTTTCTTAAAAATTTTTTTAAAAATTTTAGAAAATTAAAGAAAAAAAATTTTTTTTTCTTTAAAAATATTTTTTTTTGGTTTTAAGCTTGCGCAAAAATGCCACATTGGGGCGTTTTAAATTTTATTTTCTTAAAAATTTTTTTATTCTCTTTTTAATATTTTAGGAAAATGAAAAAAATAAGTGTTATTTTTGAGCCTTCAATTAAGGCAAAAAAAGAGGAACTTGCTGAATTAAAAAAAGAATTTTTGGCAAAGCAGCAAGAATTTAATAATCTTGTTATTGAACAGAATTTATTTATGCAGCCTGAGCGTCTTGCTGAATATAATTTGGTTCAACAACAAGTTCAACAAGAATTTATAGAAAAAATGAAAAAGATACAGAATTCAATTGATTTATATGAGCATTCCTATTTTTGATATTTAATAACTCGATTAAAAAAATTTTATTTAATTATACGAAACATTTTTAATTCTTCCTACAAAACTTAAGTTTTTAAGTTTATAAATTGTTAAGTTTACAAACTTTTTATAAAATTAAGTTCATAAACGTTTATAAAGAAACATAGTATTTTTAAATTTTGACGAATTTTTGGCATTTTAATTAATCTTTGGCATCCCGTTTATTTATTTTTTGACGCGTTTTCGCCTTCTTCATTTCTCTTTCATTAATCATTCAATAATTATTTTTGTTTTTCTTTAAAAATATTTTTTTTTGGTTTTAAGCTTGCGCAAAAATGCCACATTGGGGCGTTTTAAATTTTATTTTCTTAAAAATTTTTTTATTCTCTTTTTAATATTTTAGGAAAATGAAAAAAATAAGTGTTATTTTTGAGCCTTCAATTAAGGCAAAAAAAGAGGAACTTGCTGAAGTAAAAAAAGAATTTTTGGCAAAGCAGCAAGAATTTATTGAACAGAATTTATTTATGCAGCCTGAGCGTCTTGCTCAATATAATTTAGTTCAACAAGAATTTATAGAAAAAATGGCAAATATACAAAAGTCAATTGATTTACATGAGCAACAAGCAAATTCTCAGGTATTTTAAAAAGCAATAAATATTCCTGGCTAAACCCTGGTTTTTCCAAAACAATAAAAAATCAATCCGAGTCTTTTGGAATTTTTTAAAATTAAAAATTTTCCAACAAAAATCAAAAATTCCCCTTAAAAATAAAAAAATTTTTAAATTTCTAAAATATTTTTTTTTCAACAGACTAATGAAGCTTCTTCTGACCCATCTTCTGTTGAGCCTTTATCAGAAAAAAACACCAATTCGCCATCTAATCGTTCTTTGGGGTATTTTTAATAAAAAGTTCAATATTTTATTTATTTCATTAGTTCTTCTCCTACTCCATTTTGTGAAGAAATGGATGTCAATTTTGAGACTATTGGACCCTCTCTTCCTAAAGAAAAACATGATGAATTAAATGAATTTTCTGCTGCTCAAGTTGCTTATGGAAATTCTCAGAATTTGCCTGTTTGTGATTTCTCGAAAAATTTTCCATCACAGCAACAAATGGTTCAATTACCGAATCAGATGTCTATTTGTTCTGGAAAAAATTTTCCACCGCCTCGACAGGTTATTTTGGATTGACATTTTACAAAACCCTTTTTAAAAGAAAAAGAGAAAATTAACACTCACATATGTATTTTCCAAAATTTTTAGATTTTTTTTTAATTCGAAAAATTCTCTGATATAACACAATTAAACAGTTGGATTAATTTTTAAAAAGGGGATACATAATCAAGAAGTTAACAAAATTGCAAAAAAAAATTTTCAATTAAAATTATCCATGTCCGCAAATTTTGTCCGCAAGTTAACTTGCGGACAATGCTATCTTTTCTCTCAATAAATCTTTTTTATTTTAATTAAAAATATTAAAACATTTACATAATTTAAATAATAAAATATTTGTTTAGAACGTGACTGGTTTTGGAACGGCTTCAACGCGTCCTCCACCAGCTCCAAACAGCGGGTTGTCTGTACCTTCAGCTGTTCCTCAGTCTAAGTATTTTTCTTTGAAAAATTTTTTTAATTGCCTATATAATTTAGCCTTTCCTCAACAACATTTGCAGGGAGTTCAAGTCAATATTTTAATTATGGAGGTAATTGTGTGAGTGCTCCGAATTATGTTTTATGGCCGCCGCTTTATTCTGTAGGAAGAATATAATTAATTTTTTTAACTTTTTTATTTTTAAAGTTATATAATCCTTGCGAAATGGTCCAACAACTTGCACCACAACAAAACTATCCATTGACCTCACAAACTGCAAATACTTTTTGTGGTGCTGATCAATTGGAGGTATTATTATTTACCGTTATTCCATAATATTGTCTTTTCTTAAAAATTTTCTTTACAGGTTTTAGACCACGCCCCCTTTCATTTTTCTTAATTTTAATATTTCTTCTTACGAAAAATTTTTATAGAATTTTCACTCCTAAAATTTTTCCTTTTTCGGGGAGAAAAAGGGAGGTTGTTGTGTCCCTAAAAGTCGACGTGCAAGCATAACAGTTTATCATAAAGATAATAACAATAACAATGATGGTGGAGATGGAGTGGAACAGACGAAGGAGATCAGGGACTAGCCGGGCTAGTATGATCCAAATAGACTGACGCTGACACTGGCTTTTATACTAAACTTTACTAAGGGCTTTTATACAAAGCCCTTCTCTAACACATACCTAACACCTCCCCCCTTGAAAAAGGTGGATCTTCACTCTTTCAAAATGGCACTCTAACCACAATGGTTAACAATACATCAAATCCAAAGTGCCACTATAACCTCAAAGGCTATCAATACAATAGGAGGTGTTTAACTCAAAAGCCTCAGCGTCTCTAACTAATACTCACTCAATAAACACTAGCGTCTAACAACAAACAAAATACAAATAAAATGGGATGACAATGGGGCAATAGGAATACAACAAAATAAAATTACAATACAATACAACAATACAATACACACAAAAAAAAAATTACAAAACAACAATATTATCAAATTTAACAATTCCTTCTTCTGGCAGCAGGCTCTACATGGCAAACGATCCTGACAGGGCAAACGCACGATCCGATCAGGGTAAACGCTCGATCCGAACAGGGCAAACGCACGTTCTTGTTGGTAATCGTCCTTGCGTTGATGTCATGGTCCTACGGCACTGCTTATCCAGAAGCGTCACTCACACTTTCACTGGTGTCTTGTGACTTCACTAAATTGCATTTTGGCACTACATTCAACTCTCATTTTCTCATCTTTGTGCCCAAACTTTCAACTCATGCAATTTCACTCTTTACAACTTCTCACTAAAATCCTCCATTGGACGTCAAACTCACTTCACTAACAATTCTGCTAGTGAGCAGTTAAGTGTAGTTTCTCCGTGTACTGGACTAGTTGGCTCGTGGTTTCACTAAATTTCGATACTAATCTACTAAATAACCACTCAAAGGATGTCAATACATCCTGCCCTTTGTCACAGACTCAGGTACGATCTATCACTTAACTAAACTTAGTTACACTAAGTCTGAGATGACTCCACTCTGCGCTGGACTACTACTTTTTCACTAATAATCTCTTTTCTCCTCAGCGCACTTCACTCAAAATTTTCTTTTCACTGGCTCTCTGGCCAAAACACTTTCCAACAATTTCTCTCTTTCTGGTCTTACACTCGGTCTTACACCACTGCCGAATGCCAGAACTACATTTTCTTCTCTACTATCTGGTCTTATACTTGGTCTTACCTCTTGCCAAATGCCAGCTTTACACTGGACATCACGTCCGACTAGATCGGCGAATTCTCGCGCACTTCTCAGGACCACTAGGTTTCTTTCAACCTCTAACTTCCGACCACTGGCACTCTTCACTGAGTCCTTTTCTGGTCACTGACTAAATCTCTCGGTCCACTGCGCACTACACTAAACTTCGCCCCGTGCCGATCACTAAATTACGACTTCTGTCCAAGCCTCACAAATCCAACCATCACTCACTCCCAACACTGTTGTTGTGCCTTTGCTGCTGTTGACGACTGCTGACCGCACTGTTGTTCACGACCGCGCCACTGTTGTGTCCCTAAAAGTCGACGTGCAAGCATAACAGTTTATCATAAAGATAATAACAATAACAATGATGGTGGAGATGGAGTGGAACAGACGAAGGAGATCAGGGACTAGCCGGGCTAGTATGATCCAAATAGACTGACGCTGACACTGGCTTTTATACTAAACTTTACTAAGGGCTTTTATACAAAGCCCTTCTCTAACACATACCTAACAGAGGTGTTGTCATTCACAGCTGGATACAGTTGTTTCTTATGTTCCATATAAATTTCTAAAAATTCAATAAAATTTGGAAAATTTTTTGTCCGATTTCCAAATCTTCAATCCCCTCTCAATTTGGCATTAATAAACGCGCCATCAAACACCCCCTTTTTCGATCACTTTTTTTTCAATGGGGTGAAGGCGAAGGGGCGTGGCCTAAAACAGTTCCGTAACAAGGCTGTGCTTTTGGCCGTATTTTTTGGCGTATTTTTGGCGTTTTGCGCGAAACGAGAAAATTTTTGCGCACAGCACTGTTTCGTATTAGCGAAAGATGAATACTTATTTAAGCTTAATTGCATAACAAAAATAATTTAAAAATATTTAAATATTTCTAAATAATTAAATAATTAAATATTTAAATAGCAAAAATATTTTAAACATCAAAATAATAAAGAAAAATTGAAAAAAAAATTATTTTGGGGGTTTATCCTTTAACGATAAAAATTTAATAAAAATATTTTTAAAAATCTCTTTTTTTAGAATATCCCTTCAACATCCAACGATTCCGATAACGGGTCAAGACAATTGTGTACAAAGTGTGGGTTGCGTATATTTACTTCATATTTTAAAGAACACTTTAAAAGTTGTAAGGGAGGTTCAAAGAAAAATAAATAAAATAAAATTATTTTTGTTTTGTTGACTTTTAAATATTTTAATTTATTACGGAAAAGTAATTCTTGTATTTTTTTGTATTTCTTTTATTTGAAAAAGAATAAAGAAATTAAACCTTTTTTGTTTTAATTTCTTTTGAAAAAATTAATTCTTAATTTTGTAAGCGCATATTTAATTTTATTTTAGGCTTTTTTGGTCATATATTGCATGCATAAATGACTTAAATCCTCGAGATTTTTTATTTTTTGTTTTCATAAATAAATTGAATTTTACCTTTAAAGTCTGATTTTTAATAAATAGTCTTACAATTTATTTTATGTTAAATATTTAATATTTTTGAAAATTAAGGTAAAATGAAAATAAATCTTTAAAATATGTAAATTAAAGGAAAAGGAATTAAGTAATTATTTACTTTCCTTTGACGGCCAGAAATGACTGGATATAAATTTAATATTTTTATATTTAATTTTCAGTTGGACCTCTATATCGCAGTTAGCCCCCTCGAGCAGACAATCGCAATATTACGGTAGAGAGGTGTACACTAAACAGAAGGTGAAATCAAGAGGTTGAATGTTCACTAAAAAAAGAGTCAATAATAAGAGTAGTTCATTATATAGAGGTTTCTTCACTCTCTATTTAGTAAACTGCAAGGTTTACTAAATAGAGAATTAGTAAACCTTGAAGCTCATTATAAAAACTTTAGATATTAAACTCTCGATATTAGAAACTTTCAGTATAAGAGATTTTTTTGATTTCTGAGTCTCTTATAGTGGGATTTTTAAATTATATAGAGGAGAGAAAATTAATTTAGAGGTCCAACTGAATACAATTTTTAATTATAGTGGGAATGACTTTAAATTGTGTTTTAATAAAGAGAAAAAAGAAGAAAAAAGCATTTTTAATTAATTTAGCACGAATAAAAACTTTAAAAAAAGATAAAGATATAAATTGGGTCTAGGCCAGAAAATTGAATTTTTTGGGGAATTTCTGGGGTAATTAATAATCCAAAAATCTGGCCTAGACCATTATAAATATTTTAAAAATAAAATTTAATTTAAAATAAAATTCACAAAAATAAAAGAGAAATAGGTATAAAAGAGAAATAGGTATAAGACGATACTTGAATTCAGACCAAATTAGGGATTTTAAGTATCGATAAGAGAAATAATGTTATTTCAAAAAAAATTCAAAAAGAGTCCGAGGGTTCTGAAAATTTTTTTAAAAATTTTTTAAAAATTTAAAAAAAAAATTTCAAAAGAAGCAGAGGGTTCTAAAAAATTTTTTTAAAAATTTTTAAAAAAATTTTTAATCTAAAAATTTTCCTAAAGTTCTTCCTTTCAAGTCTTATAAAAAAATTATTTTTCATTTATTCTAATCTCTAGTAATTAATTTAAAAAAATATTTATATATAATTTAAGTGAAAAATCTGCTAAGTAGTGGTTAATTGAATAAAAATTGAATTTAAAAAAAAAGGCCATGTCACTCTATTTAAATAAAATATTTTTTGAAAGAATTAAGCGGCAGAAGGAAAAATAAAAATTATTTAAGTGCGGAGACAAAACAAAAAATTTTCTCGGCAGGTTGAAAAAATTTAAAAATTTTTAAAAAATTTGCTCAATTAAAGAAGGGGGATATATTTAATTTTTGAGCGATTTAAAATATTATTTTTATTTAATTTTGCAATTTATTGTCGGCCTGAAGAGCGTTGAATAAGTGAAGCACGTTCCTAAAAATTTAATTTATTTTATTGATAAATCTTCAAAAAATTTTTAAAAATTTCAGAAAAAATTCGAGGGTTGTTTCGCAGAATTTTTCAAACAAATTTTTTTAATTTACTAGGGTTGTAAAATTTTTTCAAAAATTTCAAAAAGATTGTCCTGGGTTCTGACAATTTCAAAAAAAAATATTTTTGGTAACTAAAAATTTTTCAAAACATTTTTAAAGAATGTTCGAAGTTTCTAAAATTTTTCAGAATTTTTTCATATTGTTAAAAAAAATTTTCAAAAAAAAATTTTTGAAAATTTTTTTTTAATTTTCAAAAAAAATTTTCCTAAAAAAATTCACATTTTTACCTCATTTTCTCTATTATAAAGTATTGTTTGAACATTATATCCAACACCAAAATTATCTTCACCCTCAAAAACCAGCTGATCTGGAGGAGAATGTATTCCATGTCCATTAGCCCAAATCTGATTTATTTTTTAAAATTATTTTAATTAAATACAGTATTCTCTCTCTTTCTCCAATTCCCCTATAAGGGAGAGAGAATAATTTAAATAATTAAAAAAAATTTCTATTAAAGTTTGACCTCTATTTTATAGACAAATCTATTTAATTAAACCCTCTATTTTGTATACTCTCTATTTTGTAGACTTTATTATAAGTAAAAAGAGCATGTTCCTAGCGGAAATTTGCAGAAAATTTGCGGACAGATTTGCCGATCGAAGTAACTAATATGATCCCTCTATTTATTATACAATAAACCTTGGACCAAATAATGTAGTAAAGATGTGAATGTACTTTATATAGAGGTATGACTATCCAATGAAGACAGACGATCCTCCAAGATAGCCTTACCCTCTAATTAATTAACCCTCTATTTAATTAACCCTCTATTTAATCAACAGTTTTAATATCTCTGAGAGTGTCTACAAAATAGAGGTCAGATCTTTTCAAATTTACCTTAACAGTTTTTCCAGGCCTTAGAACAAAATCTCTAGGGAATATATAAATAATTTCTCTCCTTCCATCAATTCGTCTTCGTATTTTCCATTCACCAATAGGTTCTTCTTTTGATCGGTGGGTGTTCTCCAATACAATATATTTACCTTCTGAAGATGTTTCCAAAATAGAAACATTCCCTTTTGCAGAACGTTGATAGGATTGACGGGATGATTTTTCTCCTCTGAGAACTCGGGTAGATTCTAAAGGGATGAATACTTTTAATTTTGGATAACTATTATAATAGGATTCAAATAATATAAAGCTAAATCGCGATATAAGCGACCCTAAAAATAGACCTACGGCCTTATGTTCATAGCCAAATGGAAAACAGCCGAGACAGAACAATATGTCTCTTATATCGAGCTTTGACTGTATATCCTAATAATTAGATTTGCTAATGGTCCAAGGGAGTCATTTGGCTTGTCTCAAAATTTGTGGTAAGTTTGACGTAAAATATAAGAATTTTAGTAAGATTTCGTAATCTTCGATTTCATCTGGTTTGATCACCGAATTTCATAAAATTACACCCCTTACTACGCCCCCTCATGAATTTTAATTTTTCTCCCTACCAGATTCATCACTCTGCTTTATTTGATGAGTTCTAACAACTTGTTCAACTAATTGTTTAAGACCAGCCCTATCTTCTTCCCCTTCCAACATTCTTCTATAAATAGCAATTTCTGCATCCAACGTTTGTTTTGTGTCCAAAAGCATTTGTAATTCAACCATTAATGCTTGACATTCATCTCTCATTCTTCGTGTTTGTGTGTCTCGATCATTCAAAGCTGAATCATAAGTTCTTTGATCATCGTCTAATTGATAGGCTAATTCTTCTGCTTGTTTTTCCAGGAGAGAATTCTGTTCGGGGAATGAGGAAAATTAATTTAAAAATTTTATTTGAAGGGCATAGGTTTTAAAGTCGATTTTCTCTTGAATTATAGGGGTATGAGAGATGTGGATATAGGAATTCTACGTTCCCCGGGAAATTTTCTAATGACAGATATTGGAATATTACCTCACGGGGACTGAGCTTTAAGGTAATATAAGCTGAAAGGACAGCGAGAGGACTTAGGGAGGGAAACTGAAATCATTAAGGAGAGTTCTTCGGAGATGAGGTCTAAACAGAAGCCTTATGAGGGAATTCGAGCTTAGGAGAGGGACAGGGTCCTAGAATTAATTTAAGAATCTATTTGAAGATTTTAATAAAAATAACACAAATACTCCCCATTATAATTAATTCCAAAGGAGAATAAATAATGGAGGGAAAGTCAAAGTGAGAGAATACGGTAGTTGGCAGTTTGAGAGAAACGACTGCCTTTTAAACATTTTTCAAAATAATTTCAATAAAAAAAATTTTTTTTCAATAATTAAAATTACCTTTCCCTCCAAGTCAGCCAATTTCCCTCTCAAATCACCCAATTGAGTCCTTAATCGTTTAATCTCTTCTTTAGCATAGTTATGTTCCATAGATTGTCTAGCTGATTGTGTCTGTATTTCCTGCACTTTTAATTTATACCAAGACTCTATATCTGTTCGATTTCGACTATTTATTCGTTCATAATCCTCTCTGATCTCTCTCATTGCAGAAGCCAATTCATTCCGGAAAAATTCCCGATTTTCTTGCGTTGTGTCTCTAGCAGCCATTGCTTGCAAATCTTGAATTTCTTGGTCATGGGCACGTCGGAGAAAGTCTAATTCTTCCAATAATGTTTGGACTTGGTTTTGGTGGTCGATTCTGTTTAGTGTTTCTTGATCCAGTTCCTGTGGATTTGTGGAAAATATTTTTAGAAATTAATACTGAAGTCCTAATTGAAGTCCCCCACTTTATTTGAAGTCCCCCAGTAACTTTAAACAAAAATTGAAGATCTCAAAGCCCAATTTGTCGAAATGTCGTATTCTATTTCAAATCAACTAATAATGAGGCTCTCTCTCTAATGGATATCCCTAATTTCTGTCTTAAACCCTAATTGATTGAGCTACTGATTATAACCGAAGCACATAGGTTGTCAAATATGGAAGCTAATACCCTCTAATTAAAGCCTCACTATCTTAATATTCTTTCTATAGTTATAGAATCCATCTACAACTGTTCCTTATTCATTTGGATACTTAATTAATTGGATACTTAATTAATAAAGTCAATTCGAGAAAGTTAAACTGAGAAACTAAAACAACTTACAGTTTTAGTCCTCTGCAATTCTCCAGTAAGTCGACTATTTTCTCTCTTCAACACCTTCACATCTTCCTCTACAATAGCTATTCGACGTCTTAAAGCAGCTAATTCACTCTCTAAGGCAGCCAATTTCAACAATAATTCATCCATCCGTTCCTTGTCCTCTTCATGGGCGTGTGATGCATCATCATTTTTCCTTTTCAATTGTGCCATTTCTTCAGCCATTGCACGAGCTTTACGCTCCAATTCTTCTCTTTGTTTTTCAGTTTCATTAATAAGTTTTCTGGCTTGTCTTAAATCGGCTTCGAACATATCACGAACATTGGAGGCATCTCTGCCCCAGCGTTTGCGTAGAAAGTCCAAATCAACAGCCAACTTTCTGTTCTGGGCTTCGAGGAAACGGACCTAAATAATAATACTCTTGAAGGGATAAACATATAGAAGGGGATAAAAACAATAGAAAGTGATACAGGGACAAGTTACAGTCAACTCTCATAAAGTCAACTCCCTCAATACTAAAAATCTCCATATAGTCAACACCCTCTATAGTGAAACTCTCCATATAGAGAACCCTTTCGAAATTCCAAACTAGGAGTCTTTCCAAGAAGACTCTATATGATGAACCTCTCTCTATTACTCTTCCCCGGTCCTTCCTGTTCATTATATAGAGGGTTGACTGTATCTGACTTAATATCCCAAGATATCCCAAAATATCATTCAATTTTTACCTTTTCAATGTAAATAGCCAATCTATCATTCAAATCACTCATTTCCTTCTTTTCACGTTCTCGAGTATCTCTAATAGCCGAAGCAGCAGTAGAACCAGGATAAGGCGATAAAGGCCTGCTGCTAATTGAAGACGTTTCGCTGACCATTTTTAACACTCTACTATGTCCTCCACTTGCTAATAAAATTTTTAAAAATTTTTGAAAATTTGTAAAGTTAAATGGCCTCACGTGCAGGCGAGATTGGTCTCATTAAACGAGGAAAGTGTTGACGAGCGGATATAGCACTTCTGTAATCGCTGCTGGCAGGGCTGTATTCCATACTAATTTTTAATATTTACATTAGGCTTAAGGGAATTTTAGGTATATTAAGAGGATTAAAAGAAGTTCAAGATGTGTAGGGAGAGTTAAGGAGAGGAAGTCCTCTCAAGGACTAGACAAAATAAAAATACAAAAATCGGAGATGGGAGGACATCCCTATGGATGTTCCATGCTTTTGAGAGGGATTCCCATGGGGGAAGATACTGAACTCCAACTGGAGGAAAATTTTATCAGCTGACTTTAATTATCAAAAATTTTTAATCGAAAAATTCCCCCCGTCCTCCTTCTCTTCTTAAAATATTTTTCTGTAAATATACATAAAATAATTTAATAAATTATGTAAACAGTAGTCAATATTTATTTAAAATACAATAGCCTAGTTTATATTTTTTGATTGTTTTATTTTTAGGCAGTTTAGTATAATCCTCTTAAACCATCCAAAAAATAGTCAACAAATAATTTGTCAACTTTAGTACAGTAAAAAATAAAAAAGAGGAAAAATCACGTGGTAAAAAATAAAATAGGGAAAGACTTGAACTTTAAAAAATAAACTCACGTATGTGCCGGGGATGCCGGAAATATTGAAAAGGCAGAGGAGAATGAAGAATCTGCCCTACGTCGATCACCAATAGAAGGAATACTGTGTGGAGGTTTAGGTGGTGGTACAGAAACAGGTGGTCTTCGAACGGGAATTTCCCTGCTTGCTTGAAGCTGAAAAAAAGGGAAATGGAATTTTAAATTATCAAAGATTTAAAGAGAAAATTATAGGAAAAAAATTATAGAGAAATATATAAACTAAATAGAGGATTTACTTTACCTAGAGGTAAATCGAGAATTCCGAGTTTTTTCGATTTACCTCTGTTATGCATAAAAGTGCCAATGAGTGGACAGCTCTATAAAATCGGGAGAGACAAAAATAGGGGTGTATAGTGAAATCTCGATATAAGAGACTTCTAATATAATTCCTATTGTGTCTTATATCGAGCTATGACTTTATATTTGATAGAGGATTTTATGGATATCCCTTGATTAATAATTTTTAAAGGATTGTATATCCCAAATAATCTTTTAAAAAATATTTCTTAAAAAATCATTAAGAATTTAAAGAAAAATAAGCTTAAAAATAAGCAAAAATGATAACGCCAAAGTAAACAAATAAAAAAGAAAAATGAGTGCAAATTTGTCCCTTTGTTTGTCATTTCACCCTCAACTCTAATCTAAAAAATTATTTTTTCTATGCGCGAAAAATTTTTTTAAAGTGGCGGAAATACTTCAACAACAAACATTCCTCCCTAAAAATTCCCTCATTTTCTAAACAATTATATGCTCATCAAAAAATATTTTCTAAAATAATCCCCGTTGTATTTAATTATTTTACAACCTTTTTTCTCTATAAAATATTAAAATAATTATTTTAATATTTTATAAAAATTCGGTTGTCGATTAAATACACTTTCCCCCTATTAAATATGCAACAAAACAATTTAATGGAAAATTAATCTTTTTTTATTAGGGGATTACTCGAAACTGTACAATAATAATATTATTTACAATAATTCCTTTCATTCCTTCCATTTTTTATCAATTTAATCCTTTGAGTGAAATATTGGGAATCATAATTTTTTTTGTGCGCCAAAAGAGTCTTAAAACGCATAAACGCCAATTTAAAGTTTTGGCGTTTTATCAAGTTTTAACACGTTACAAAACTTGTTTGGCGCACAGTTGGATTTTTGTATGATTTCAAACTTATTTTGAAACTTAGTACAAAAATACAATAAAAATATAAAAATACAATAAAGGTTTATAGATTTCCAACTTATTCTAAGTTTTTGTACAAAAATACATTGATAAGTTTTTTCATTCCTAACTTATTCTGAAACTTTTTACATACAATAGAAATACAATAATAAATAAAATAATGAGTTTTATTTTTTCTCCTCCCCCTAACAAAGTTGCAAATTGCAAATAACATGTTTGAGAAAAAATAATACAAAGTTTGAATAAATTGTTTCCAACAGTTTTGTATTGTAAATGAGAAAGTTTTAATAGAAAAATGCTGTAAAATAGGACAAAAAGAGTGTTAAAAGGAGAAGAAAGGTTTTACATCAAGTGATGAAAATAGATTGGAAAAATTGAAAAAAAAAAGTCTGAAAATATAATAAAATGAATAAAAATAAAAGAAAAAAAAGCTCCACGAAAGTATCGCGTCACAATTTATTTTTTATTAAAAAAAGAAAAACCTCCCCTTTATTTTACCTCTTTCCGCTGTCTATTCGAAGGAAAATGTAGCACAGTTGGAGATGAACGGATTGAAAAAGATGTCACTCGGCTGTCATCAACACCTTCTCCCGTTAACGTATTAATTTCCATCTCTTCGTCAATATCAGCGTCGTTGTCACTAATCGTTCGAAATTGGTCGATGGAACTACTTCCGTTGGTACTTTCAGTGGAAAATGCTTGTCTCCTCTTCAACAATAAGTTGTTGTTGTCCATATTTGTGGGAGACTTTTGTATTATTTTTTGACAAGAATGAGAGGAATAAAAGAATTAAAGACCAAACTTTTGTACGAACAGACAAACTATATATTGAATAAAAATAATAAAAATAGGAATTTAATATATAAAAATGTACAGAGTTAAATGATAGTGATAAGCGATAAAAGAAGGTGGAGGCGAGGGAAATAAATAAATAAAATCAAAAGAAGGCAACAATAAACACAACATTTATTAAATTGCTTAAATGTTGGGTTGGTGATAGTAGGGCGTAGGGAACATAGGCGTAGTGCGAAGGGAACATGAAGAGTTTAAATTGTATATTTCTAAATTGGATTTTAATATATCTTAGAACTTTTCTGGTATGTTAAAAATGGTGTTATCTAATACTAAATTTTTTTCAAAATTTATTAAATTGCTTAAATGTTTGGTTGGGGAAAGTAGTGCGTAGGGAACATTAGGAGTAGTGTGAAGGGAACGTTAAAGAGATAAACTTGTAAATTTTTAAATTGGATTTAATTATAGTACAATAATGTTCAAAATGCTTTTATCTATCTCCTGTAAAATTTTCAGAATTTTTGGTAATGTTTTTCGGGATTTATGTTTAAAAATTTATGAATTCTTAAAAATTCAAACCTAATCGAGATTTTCGACAATAATTTCGACTTACATAGTAGATCCGTCTGAAATTTTTAAATAAGGGAAATAACACCTAGAAGAATGCCCTACAAAGTTTCACGTCTCTAAGTGTTCATTTGACAATTTTATAAAACTGCGCCCTAATGTCTCCTACGCACTACCCTCCCGTACCGTTTGCATTATGGATGATAAGAATCAAACAGAATTCTCTCAGTTTGGCGGAAAGACGATAAGGATTGGAAAGAATTAAAAAGGCAAAAATATTTATTTCTTGTTTGTCCAACAATAGGGGGAAAAACTGGTGATAGATTAAAAAGTAAGTAGGAACGGAAGGGTATTTTGATTAATTTTATGGAATTTTTAGGGAAGAAAAAATAATTCTAAAATAATTAAAATATAAGGAATGATGGGAATGAAATGAGAAATTAAAATTAAAAATTATTTAAAGAAATATCATTTAAGAATTAATGAAAATTTAAACTCTTGGGGAAACAATAAGAGTACAATAGATATAAAAATGAATGAAAAGATAAAAGAAAGATTTTTTCTGTGATTTTTGAGGATGACGGCATTTTAATAAATAGAACAATAGAAATAATACAAAAATATTAAAAGTTGTTTGACAATGACAAGAAATTTTTTAATAAAAATTGTAGTCAAAATGAGTGAAACTAAAGTACAGTAACCCGGATTGAGTTGTAAATCATAACTCAAGAAAGAATGAATCATTTTTTAAGTTTTTGAATTTATTGGAAAGAGGATTAAATTGGCTATAAAATATTTAGTAATCAAAATATTAGAAGAAAGGACAATGAAGTTATGACCGAAAATATTCTGTTTTTCACAGAAAAAAAGAGTATTTTCCAAGTTTTTCGGAAATAGAATTTTTGTCAGATGTTCTAAAATTCTGATTTTGGTTGTATTTTATAGAAGAGTTTATTCTCTATCAAATGATACCAAAAACACCCCAAAATGTTCATTTTTCAATGAGTTATAGGGGTCGGAACGCAGCCAGATCAACACAGACTAACGAGAGAAACTTATTTTTATCTCAAATTTTCTTACAAAAAATTTCTTTAAAATAACTAAAAAATTAACTGACCGCCTCCAATCGCGCATCCAAAGTGGACGGCTGCATTTCTTCCTCCTCTTCCATTAAGGGCGGCAATTCCCCTGACATGGACACCTTAACTGCATGTCTCGGCGAAAGCACTCCCCCTCCGATGCCGTTACTGATCTCTCCCTTTAAATAAAAAATAATAAAAAAATTTGAGGAATTTAGAGAGTTAGAATGAGGAACAATAAATAACAGCTCATTTTTTAAATTTTTTATAAATGCGCCCTATTTCTATGCCCTCGATTTCCCTCTGTTTATTTGATGGAAAGTTAGCTTTTATGAGAGAAAATTTTACGGATCTTTATTGAGAATCAATTTCTTTTTTTTTCCAAAAAATATTATGACTTAAATTGTCATAAATCCTCATTTTCTACATAAAAGACTAAATACTTAAAAATCTCTATATATCCCACCAAAAAGGATATCGTCTACATGAGATAACTGGGAGATTGGGGACAGACATATGTCAAAGATGAAAAGGGATTGAGACAGACTCGGGATAAGACAGGGATTTAGATATATAATGAAGGGATACGATAAAGCTTTGGATTTTAGGGGTGTGATAGGATAGAGATTCTTTCTCCTAACTATAAATAATCTCACCCAATGTTCTCTCCATTGTCCATTAGCCTCCTCAATAACAGAAGGTGCTTCCTCTACAGGTTCAGAATCTATCTCTCCTTCAGTTGAAGACGGAAGTATCGGAGGGGAATGTTCTAAAGCCTGTCCCATACTTCCCAATTCTTCCTCTTCTTCATCCCCTTCCTTTTTATCTTCCCCTTTAGCTCTTCTCATTCTTCTAACTTCTGTGTCTATTTCCTCTTCATATTCCAATTCTCTTTTTAATTGTTCAAAAAGTCGTTTTCCCGCATCGGTGGAAGTGTCAATCTCTTCATAGTCGGCTGCTGGTATTTTCTTAAAAAATTTTTAAAATTTCAAAAAATTTTAAAAATTTTTAAAAATTACTAAAAAAAAATTTCTTACAGCTAAATCTTTAATCGGCTCTTCCTTCTTAACAATTTCCCTTCCTTTATGTGTCAGTTCCTCTGTCTTCTTCTCCTCAGCCATTTTAATCGGAACAGCCCATTCAGTTATAGTTAAAGGAACAGCTTGAATTTTCTGAATTTGTTCTTTGACTGCGGGCATTTTACTTTCTAAAGGAACTGTTGGGGTAGCTAGACTTGTTGTTCTACTACTATAACGTTCAAAACTTTCATAAATAGAAGTGGAATGGCTAGAAGTGATGGGAGGGCCGGGAGGCCTTCGAGCTGCTTCTACCGCTTTTTCTTGTTTTTCAAGCAAAATTTTGCGTTTTTCTTCTTCAATCTGAAAATTTAAAGAATTTTCTTTATTTTCCCCTTATTTTTCTTTATTTTTTACTTCTAAAGCTTTTCTCCTCCTCGCAGCCTGCGCAGCTTCTTCCTCTGCCAATCTTCTCCTTCTTTGCTGTTCCAACTCAATTCTTCTTTTTTCTTCAATTGCAGCTCGTTCTCTTCTTGATTTAGCTTCTTCTGCTTCTCTTTTAAGTCTAGCTTCTTCCAATCTTTTCATTTCTTCCTCGGAAGAGCTGCCTTCACGGCGTGATATAGGTATAGGTTCGGTAGAAGGAAGACCTCCTCGTTTCTCCCAAAGCTCTTCTCTGGCGAAATATCTAGGGAAATATGAGAAGTTAAAAGATAGGAGAAGGCTGGAAAGATAAGTCTGATCCGAAACCCTGTACGAAACCCTGAGGTTTATTAAGAAGCTCCCCTAATCATCCTTCAAAATTCGATTCTTTCCAATTTGCCTATCTCGATTAAGTTCCCAGGGATATGGTGAAACAATAATTGCCCCCCGCATAAATAGTTCTAATTACGCTTTCTTCAATAATCTATTAATTACCCCTTCTTTCGAGAGGTTATAACAATGATTACCCAGGGCTACTATTAGAGTAAATACTGTATTTTAGCTTCTATAATCATTTAATTTTACCTTATTGTTGTCTCCATATCCGGCTCAGCATCCTTAGCCTTTTGTAAATACTGACCCGCAAGAGTTGTCTTATCAAGAGATGGCTGCTTCTTCGGAAGTACAATAGCCGGACTCATTGGTGGAGGCAAAGGTGTATCTTCCTCATAACCCCCTTTGCTGTCTACCTTTGCAGCTCTTCTCTGAAGCTCTTGAACTTCACGTTTATAGGTAGCGTAGTCAATTAAACGAGGTTTTTGAACGTCAGGACGTGCTTTCGTAGGTAAAACTACAACAGGTTTATGCCCATTCTCTTCTGGTGATGAAAGTATTCTTTTCTTTGGAGGTTCTGATTCAATAAGTAAAGGCTTTGAAATATCTGTAGTCCCATTTTTGGTAGTTGACCTTCGAAATTGTTCCACTAATCTAGACTGTTCATGCATTAGAATCTCCTTTTCTTGTTTATCTTCAGGTTTTTGAGTTTCCGGAGAAATACCTCCTCTTTGATGTGGAATTGGTCTTCTTTCTTCACTTATCCTTCCATTACCGTTGTCATATCTCGTGTAGAGGTGTGCTTCCATTTCACGATCAGCATCATGTTTATAACGAGGCAGCCCTCTAGGCTGTTGGGTGGAAGGAACATGTTGTGGGCTGGAAGGAACATGTTGTGGGCTGGGAGGAACATAAGGAGGGCTGGTAGGAACATGTTGTTGGGTGGGATGAACATGTTGTTGAGAGACTTGTTGTTCAGGAACTTGTTGTTGCCTCACAATTCGTGGCTTCCCAAAAGTTGTGACAGACTTTTCAGTAAGCAACTCACAAGTAGTTTTTTGAAAAACGGTCTTTGCCTTGCCTTTGGCACGTTGTTCTCTCATTGAGGATTGTTCACTACTTTCATAACTTCTACTTTGATGATGGGTAAGCATTGGAAGGCCAGATCCACTAATATTAGAAATAGGAGCATTCATTTTTGTTGATAATGGGGGTGGAGGTGCTGGCGGTACTGCTGGACGTGAAGTCATTGAAGGACTGCCTTTTCTGAATTTTAATTTCTTTTTCTCCTTTTTTGAAAGCAATAGAAAAAAATAAGCATTGACTAAATGGAAAGCCATGAGATTTTCCAGAACATTTTAATCGAAACATTTGTGGTTAGTACGAGCCTGAACGAGGCCAAAAAGGTGGAAACAGGGGGGAATTATAAATTTAATCTTATTTTTTCCTCGTTTTTTTACGTGAAGGGGCGAAAGAGGGGTAAACAAGGGGAGAAAACATAGGAGAACATATACCGCCCAGAAACTGAAAATAAAAAGTGAGTGGTTGATGTTTGGTAAGTCAGCGCGGCTGGCGGGAAGGAAATCAGTGAGGGTGACTATGAATGAGAGAAAAAACGTTCGTTCCTCTATTTTTGCTTGCCATCCTCATAGAAAATCGGCTCTTCCTTCTATTAAACCCCATCATAATAATAACGGGTAAAATATGCTAGGAAACCGGGAAAGCCGCGGGATATTGAATTAGCCCAAATGAGATTTTTTTATAATTTTCCACACTAAGAAATGATTTTTAATCAAATATGTAAGCTATTTTTGGGTTTAATATTCTTAGGAATTAAATATGAGAGATGAAAAAATAATTAAGAGATGGGGTAGGGTGAAGGGAACATGAGAGGTAGTGTGAAGGGAACATGTAGTGTGAAGGGAACAGGAAGGGTAGTGCGGAGGGAACAATGGCTTACTCATAACTTCATCCTTCCTCTACGTTTTCATTTCCTTTTTCTTTCCTCATTTACCCACCCTTCACGTTTGCTCCCGTTTTTTATCTTATTAATTATTTCTTTACCTAATCACCTTTTCAACTAATTTCCCTTTTTTTTAATTCCCACCTTGAAGCTTTTTGCTGTTCCATCTCACCATTTTTCCCCTTCTTGTCAATGCTTCCCGCAGCTGTTCCACTACCGTTTTTAGTTTTTTGTTGTTGAAGAACACGCACTGGAATAATACTTAATTCAGCGTCACCCGTAGAGCCTCCCTCTCCGCGCAATGGAACGGTAGTTGTGTGTCGCTCCATTTCTGGTGGTTTTTGAGGTCTATCAGAGATCTGGAGAGAAAAATATTTTTAAGTTTTGATAAATTGTTAAAGGGGTAGTGTGGAGGGAACATGTAGGGTGGAAGGAACATACAGGGTAGTGTGAAGGGAACATGTACCTGAAGGGAGAAAATATTTTTTAATTTCCGTAAAGTGATAACTTCCCCTCCCTCTAGAATTCCTCAAATAAATAAAAAATCAATTTGACTCAAAAAAGGAGAAAAATGATTTGTATTTCGATTTTTCATCTTTAGAGAGAATAATGATATTCACAGAAAAAAAAATAAAAATGAAAATAAATATGTAACTCGATTGAAAAGCTGCTTTTCTGGTCTATTTCACAATAGCAAATAAATAAAAAATATTTTTTTAGTTATTATTCTGCTTTTGTAAACATAACTTTATAGAGGGGGATTACATAAATTTTGAAGGATAAAATTTATTTTTTGAAAAAATTTTTGTTAAAAATAAAAATCAAGGAAAATATCTATCAGAGCTAAAAATATATGATGACCACTCAGCTTATTAAATTTCTGACATGTTAAGAAATTTAACTAGAATCCCTAAATACGGTTTTCCTTCACCCTACAAATAAATGTAGGGAGATGTTCCTTCCACACAAGGGGTAGTGTGTAGGGAACATCAAATAAAAGGAGAAAATATATTTTAAATCACGATTTGAGTTTTTTTCTTGATCCGGCACCTTCCTGTACCAAAGACCTTGCCAACCCATTCTCGCAAACCGGCTGGATCAGTGCCAGCATACTTTCTGGTTCATGTAGGGTGAAGGATGTTCCTTTCACACAAGGGGTAGTGTGAAGGGAACATCTTGTTAAATACGAATTTTTTTAAATTTCCTATTTTGAGGAATCCCAGGAATCCTTCCAATAAAAATTGTGGGAATTTAAAAAAAATTATATTGGATAGAAAACAAATAGTTTCCCTTTAAAAAAGCTTAATATAATATTTTTCTTTTAAATTACATTAAATATTAGTTTTGCTTCTTAGATTATAGGCGATTGGTTTGTTGATAATATGTATTTTTGGATGTCAATGCAACATTGACAAATTGTTTAATTTTAGACAAGAGTTGGACGAAATTTCGAATTTTGATTTTCGAAAAAAAATTTCTTAGGTTGAGGTATCAAATCCTATGAGAAGATTCCCAAAAAAAATAATTATTTAATGGTGGAAATTTAGAAAATTTATATTGGATAAAAAAAAGAAATAATTTTCCTTTAAAATTTTGCTTAGTATAATATTTTTCTTTTAAATTGTACTAAATATTAAGTTTCTAAACAATATTGTGGTGTCGTGTTGTCTTGGGGTTTTTATATTTTTGGATGTCAATGCTTGACATTGACAAATTGTCTAAGTGGATTCTAATGCCCGAAACCTTCAATTTTCTGGTTTGTGATATATCAAATCTCATTAAAAGCTTACCAACAAAATTAATTATTTTTTGGTGGAAATTTAGAAAAATTTATATTTGATATAAAAAAATAATTTTCCTTTAAAATTTTCCTTAATATAATATTTTTCTTTTAAATTATACTAAATATTAATTTTATTTCCAAATAATAAGATTTTGCGATTGTTTAATTATCAGTATTTTTGGATGTCAATGCGTGGCATTGACAAATTATTTAATTCGATTCTAATGCCATAAGAAAAATTTTTTAACTTTCCTATTTTGGGGTATTAAATCCTGAAAAATTCTTTCCACCAAAATTTTTTAATTTAATCCTTTATTTTTGGAAATTAATTTTCCTTAACTTTAATTTAATCTTAATTACCTGAAGTTGTCCATTACTTCTATTATAAGCCCAATCCCCTTCTGGTCGTTTAACAACATAAGGTAATTTAGTCATTGTTTTGGTTGTCTGTTTTCCGTTTATTTTTTTATCTTCTTTTGGAGGTAAAAGGATATGAACACTTCCAGATGTTGGAAATGTTGTTATTGTTGCTGGGGCTGTTTGTTTGTTTTTGGCGACTAATAAGCCTGGGAGTGTATTATTGGGAAATGTTGGTTCTTGTAGGGCAGAAGATGTAGATTTTGGGCTTGTATAGGCTAAAGAGACCTGTAAAAATGATTTTTAATTAATCTCTCATATCTGGAAATTACACATTGCCCTAAAACTTTGGTTAATATTCTAAAATAATTACCATCTCTCAATTAATTACCCCTCCGGCAAGGGGTTGCAAAAATAATTACTCAGGGCAATTATTTAAGCAAATAGGGGAGAGACGTTTTCAGTGATAAATATAATATGCTCTAATATGCTCTATTATAATGACAGACTCTATTTAAGGGTCCCTAGAGGGATGGTTGAAAAATACAATAGCAGTCTCTAATAGAATGACATTCTCTATTATAATGCCCCATAGAGAGAGGGGTTTGAAAAATAGAATGTCATGTCATTATAATAGAGTGAATACGGTATGTGTTGAATTAAATCTCGGAGTAGGGATGAACCTCAGAAAGAAGAGGTATTGACACATCTACTAACAAGTATATGTAAATCCTTAACACTCCCCCTCCACATGTAAGTGCCTAAAAGCCTTTGTGGTCGATTTAATTACATCTTAAAAAAAAAAGATGAAAGCATCTCTCTCTCTCTCTCTCACTTATTCCCGAATCATTAAATGAAAACTCTCACTCTATGAGGAACGTGGTTGAAACTCTATTTCAGAGATTTTTAGATGAAAAATAGTCTTAAACATGGATATCAATTCTAGAACTAAAAATCTATAAGCCAAACCCCAAAATTTAACAAATCCAAATAACCTCATGTATTGTTAAAAGAGGAGAATCACTCCTTGGCAATGATAAAGAATTATGTTGTCTTTGAGTATTAATCTGTGGCACACTTGTAGGCTTCTCTATATTAAGAGAATTTGGACTAACCGTAACAGAGAATGGGGGTGATGAAAGAGCGCGGCGATGTTCAACCTTTTTTTGAATTTTTTTAAAAATGATTTGTCACGGAATTATTTATTTATTTTTTTGATTAAATAAAAAAGTTTTTTTGTCAATTTTTAATTGCTTTTTACCATATCAGAGCCAAGAGGCCCAATCGAAGCGGAGAGGGAGGACTGCGATAGACGCTCTGTAACACTTAATGGCCGGCCAGACTCATCACGATCTGCAAAAAATTTATTAAAAAATTTAATAAAATTATAGAAAAGAAAGAAAAAATTTAATTAGCGCTCTCATTTATCACGCCTTCAGCTTATCAGTAAATTAACACTCAATTAACACTCAATAACGTGTCACAGGTGTGATGCTTTTTCGCTTAATTCGAGTAAACTTTATTAAATTCTATTAGTGACTTATAAAATAGCCTCAAACTTGGGAACTCCCACTTATCACAGTCTGTTCTCGATCAAGAGGGGCGAGATAAGTAAGAGATTTAAAATTAAAGATTAGGAGGTTATTCTTAAGAGATAGGGATAAGTGAGAATATGGGATAAGATAGAGACTAAAAATCAGTGGCAAAAAACTGGGATATATGAGAAAGGAGAGGTAATTTGTTTCAATAAAAGAACATTATTTATTTTACAAATTTTATAGATAAATTTTCAATAACAAAAATAAAAATCGTATAGTTTTATTATGTTTAGTGGAAATTATTGAAAAAAAAATTTTGGAGAGAGATGAATAAATGGGGATAATCCACCTTTCACCTCTTTACTGCCAATTTTAACCAGGTATGCGCATTCCGCCATAATGGATTAGACCATTAAATTGAGGGGAATTTTGGGGGACTTTACGAGAATTTGGAGGAAATTGAGGGAATTTTGGAGGTGTTGGCCTGACAGTTGATGACAGCCGAAAAGAACGGAAAAGTCATGCAAACGAGAAAAGAAGAGTATACATTTAAAAAGATTTTTAGCTAAAAATAAGATGGAAGATGGGAAAAGACTGTTTTGAGGTAAAATGAACGATTAAGCGAAGAAGACAAACAAATCGGAGAGATTTATTGAAGGGAAACGCAAACTGACGGGGAGATTTTGAGGGAGAGAAAAATTTGTGTAGATTGACGGCAATAATATATAAATTATTATTTTTGCTTTCTAATAAAGTAAACAAAAAAGAAAAAAGTTAAAAATAAATTAAATGTGAAGTGTGTGGAAAATAAAAATAAATATAATTGGAGAGATAAAACAGAAGAAAATGATTAAAATGTTAAAATAAAACAGGTGACCTATAAATTAGTGACATTTTATGCTTAATAATTAAAGTGGCTTTTGTAAAAAACCAGAATTATTAAAATAAACCTTACAGTAAAAAATAAACTTTTATATTCTGATTTTTAAGTTAATTTTCTTACAATTTATTCAATAATTCTGATATTCAAGTTTATTTAATTCTGAGAAGTTTGTAACAATTAGCTGTTATTGTAAAAATCAGAATTATTAAAATGAACCTTACAGTAAAAAAATAAACTTTAATATTCTGATTTTTAAGTTTATTTTCTTCTCATTCTGATATTCAAGTTTTATTAAATTATGTTTACTTCACTTTTGTATTTTTGTGTTCAGGTTTATTTTCAAGCTTATTTTTATATTAAGCATCAAGTTTATTTTAAATTGTTCTAGTTTATTTAAAAATTCTATTTAAATTTTAATATTGTAATTAATATTGTAACTGATTATTGTAATTGCTTATTGTAATTAATTAATTATTGTAATTAAGTTTTAATATTTCAAAATAATACAAGAGGCTCAATATTCTCTAAATTTTTGTACAATAAGGTTTTAATATTTACCTGTATGTCTAGAATGAACAATACGCCTGTGTTGTGGATAATCCTCCTGTTTAGTACTTGCAAACGTGTGTGCCGTTGTTATTTCTTTGTTCTAAAATTTTTGAAAAATATTTTTTATTTTATTTTTAATTAATTCTTTTTCATTTTAACCATTTCTCTCATTTTTATTTTTTTTGTTTTTATTTTAATCCGTTTTTATTGTCTCTATTAAAGAATTGCCTCAAGTTTGCCTCCTCTTTCATCCTTAAATTCCCCAAAATTCCAAAAAAATCCCCTCAAAATTCAAAAAATTGTTTATTCTCTTTCTAGTCAAGTAAAAGAGTCCTTAAACTAGTTTTGGCCTAAAATTGATATTCTCTTTAATTTTTTGTTTATTGCCAAATGCGCAATCCATCCCCCTTTACTATCCTCTCCCCTCTCAATTTACCTCCTAAATTCCCTAAAAATATCCTTTCCGTTTTTATATACTCACAGGCTCTTTGTCGTCTTGGAAAGTAACCAACAGCTGAAAAGTACAAAAATTTTAGTTAAAAAATTTAAAAGAATGAACTAAAGATTTTAATAAAGGAAAGATAAAAATCTTTCCGTAGAAATAAACAATAATTGAAATTAAAATTTATTGAATTTATTGACTCTATAACCTTCAAAATGTAGAAGGAACGAAAAGAATTTTGTAAAAAGATTTGAGATTTTTTTAATCCTTAAGTTTCAGGTATCAAGGTTTCTTTAATTTTTGATGGAAGTTTCGGAGATTTAAACCTCGGGACTGCAAATGAAAAGAATATCGCAAAATTAGCTCTAAATTTTTTCCCCAATAGAATTTAAGAAAAAAAAATCCGCCAAGTATGAGGTATGATTTATGAGGTCCAAAAAAGTGCCGAAATGAAATATGAGCAACATTAGAAAATTCCAAGCACTGATATAGCCAAAGTCAAATTTATTTTTCTCATGTCTGATCCAGAAGTGGATCGAAATTTTGATTTTTTCCCTTTCGATTTTCGAATTTCTAAGTTTAAAATTTTTTTTATTCTCATAGTAATTCCGGGTATAACAAGTTAAATACTACTCTAATAAAAAAATTTCTAAAAAAACTAACCGTACACAGCTGGTCCTTTAATTCACGCATTTTCCAGCCGTTAATAAGCCGTTTAAATTCCTCAAAATTATTTTCTATTAAAGACATTAATTTGTTTTTTATTAATTTTTTAATTAAAAAGCAACAAAAGTGAGAGAAAAAAAAAAGAAAATTAATAATTGACATCAATAAATAAATAAATTTTGGATTATTAATAATTATATTGATAAGAAAAGAAAAGGAATTTAATGTAAAGAATTAAGTAAATAATTAGGACAATATTTAGAAAATATTTAAAAATAATTTTAGTGAAAAGGGATTTTAAGGAAAAGTACAAAAAGATCAAATAAATGATAACCGAGAATGATAGTAAAAATAAAAATAAATAATTTCCTTAAGATATAAAGTTGAAATTTAGAGAAAAGGAAAGCAAGGATTTCTCGAGGTTTATGAAATTCGGACTTTATTTTAGGCCAGAAAAAGCTAATCGAATTTTTTTCTAACTCTGATTAGTGAAATAATAAAAAAATAATAATTCAATTGACGTGGGTTTATAAGGTCCTTGGAGGGATGTGATGCCTAAGCAGAGTTAATTACTTTAATTTTCATTAATTCATATGAATTAAATTTATCTCTTGTTATAACCCCATTGTTTATAGCCCCAAAGCAGTTATACCACAACGTTAAGGATATTCCCAAGGGCTTATAACGGGAATGTTTTCCTCCAAACTCTAACTGTACAGGTTTAATCATGCCTATTTTTCTCGGGCTTATAATGGGAGTCAACTGTATTTTAAGAAATGGCTTATAAAGAAAGACAATTTTCTAATAATTTAATAAATAAATCTAACACTTTTCAAAAAATTTAAGAAAATTATTCTTCCTGCTTTAAACGAATTAAAAAATAAAAATCAAAAAATAATTCTAACAACAACTTTCTCTCTTTTTGATTGAATTTAAGCAAACAAAAAAAAATACAAAAACTTTTCAATTCTTTTCAATTTTAAAATTTTTACTCATCTTTCTATTGTTTGGGGTTTTTCCACGTTATTTAACCTCTTTTTAGTTAAAGTTAAAGTTTCGATCAAAGAAAGGTGCGACAGGGCAAAGTTTTAATAAAAGTTTTACAATTTTGTAAGGCTTTTGTAAAGCTTATTTTCAGTATTATTTTGTATGTTTCGGCGTCGAAACGTTTTGGCGCGCATTTGTGTATTGAGGGATTTTGTGTACATAAAATCGTGAAATTTTTTTCAGATACCCTTCTTGGTATTATCTATCAACTCTAAAAATTTCAGAATTTTTTGCTTCGTATTTTTAAAGTTATGGCCAAAAAATCAATAAATCAGGCATATTTCTTCGAAAATTCAACCTTTTTCTCTATAACTCCTCTTTTACTTGACCAAAAATTCTAAAAATTTTAGAGATGCTATTTGACAGTATTGAATATATCTCAGCAAAATTTTATTAATTTAGATGTTTTTTTGGCAATTTTACATCCGCGCGTGTGAATGTAGTCACGTCAAAACTGAGGGCTTTGAAACAAGAAAATTAAAGAATTTTGAGGTAAAGAGAGGTTTTAAGAAAAAGAGAATTTTAACACCTATAACATCTTTCTAATAACCAAAACAGCCAACACAATTGGACACGTGAAAATTTGTGGAGAACGATAATATATAAAAAATTTTCAATTTTATTCAACGTTGCAATTGACAATAGAAAGAAAAGAGAGAGGGACGAGATTTTGTATTTTATTGTAATTGAGGGGAAAATATTAAAAATATATTTATTATAAAATTGAAGAGAAAAATTGGCGCAGAAAAATTGCGGTCATGGATGTACATAAATAAAGGGGAATAATTTTGGGAATATTTATAATTTTTGTAAAAATATTTTCGAGAGTGTTTTAACAATGATTTTGTATTTTATTTGGATGATAAAACTTTTTTAATAATAAAACTTGACGAGTTTTGTAATGGATTATTAAAACTTGACATCATTTTTGTAGTTTTAAAGTTGTTAAGTTTTATTATATTTGCCATAAAGTTGGAAAAGTTTGGAAAAAATAATAAAACTTTAAAACTTGGATTTTGTAAAAACTTGAAAATTGGTATAGAAAAAAAAGTTAAGGAAAAAAGTTTATTTTTATTGTTTTACAAAAGTCAAGTTTATTTATTGTTTTACAATAGAAAAAAGTTTATTTCTGTATTACAATAATAAGGTTTGTTTTTGTAATTTACAATAATAAAGTTTATTTCTGTATTACAATAATAAGGTTTAGTTTTTGTATTACAATAATAAGGTTTAGCTTTTTTATTGTACAATAATAAGGTTTAGTTTTATATTACAATAATATTGTTTTTGTTTATAAAAGTCAAGTTTCATTAAGTTTCAATATTTTTGTATTTATTCTGATTTAAATAGATACAAAAGAAAAATGATTCTACAGTTTAGGATATTTTCGTAATGTTTAATATTTATTAATAAGGATATTTAAAAATACAACACTATTGTATTTTAACTGTAATTACATTTATATAATTTTGTAAGATTTAAAGTTATACAGTTTATTAGTACAAAAATGATATTTTAATACAAACTTTATTGTAATATAAAGGATTAACATTTTAGGTATAAAAACATGTTTTTAATAAATTATAACTGAATAATATGCAAATATTCAAAAATAAAGCGAGAAAAGCTAAAAATTCGTGTACATTTTTCTTGAGGGGAATTTTTATCTTTTATAAATCTCTTTCATTTCTTCCATTAAAGACAAAAGCAAATCCACGTTTTTTGATGAAAAATTGTCAAATATTCTTTTAAATGCTTGTTAAAAAGGGTTAAAATAAAAAAAAGTTGTTTGTTTGTTTTTGGGGGAAAAGTTAAGCAGTTGGTTTTATTAAAAAGATGTTTGTGAATATTTAAAAGAAGAAACTCTCAATAGAAAAGACATTTTTCTCATAAATTTTATAATCAGATTTTAATCAGAAAGAGACTTTTTATTAAGGAAATATTTTAATAATTTAATCTATCGATCTAGACTAGTTTGAGTATATTTAATTCTTCGGTTATACCGTCAATTGGATATAATGTCACTTATTCTAAAGACAACCTCAGGATGTTACTAAACCAAAATATCATCGGGTATAACTCCATCTAGGTTATTTTATCCACTTGCAGAGTTCAAGACTCAAATGGACTCAACTGACATATATCTAAAATTCTAATGTAAAAGCATGAGAAGATTAACTTACTCTGTGTTCTCTAACCTCATGATCTAAGAAATTTAATTATTAATTTTAAGAATATTTTTTTAAGTTTTTTTGATTTAATCATCCTTCCAGAAATATTTTAAAATTTTTCTATTTTTTAGGAAACTTTTAGGAATATGTTTCGAAAACGAAACAAAATTTTTTCGTGATTTATTACTTTTTATTTAGAATATAGGACAGTGCAAACAGATAATTTATAATAGTTGTCAATGGCGAGAATAAAAAAGAGTTTATCGGAAGGATTGATTGGCCTCGTAAACAGACATAATATGTAGTAAACAACCCTTTTTATTCATAACAAAATGTACCAGAAATTTCAAAAAGAAACAAAAAAAAGTATTTTTAAATTTAATTTTTTATTTTTTTAAATTTTTAAATTTTTTTTATTTATACTTATGATTTTTACATTTTTTTTTGAAAAATAAAATCAATCTTTTACAAAATCAAAATCTTATCGTTAAATATTTATACCTCTCCTTTTTCATTTTTGTCAATTTTTTTTCATTTAAAGGTCGCCTCCCTTACAAGGGCAATATTATTAAAATATATTTATGGGGGTCGTCTTTACAGGGTCGTTCGTTCTCTGTTCGCGTTATTTATTCTCAAAGTCATATGTTTAGTTTATTTTATTTTTCTTTCATTCCTCTCCTATTTTACTATTTAAATAAATTTATTTTAGAATTTTTAGAATATTTAAAGTATTTAAATTAATTTATTAAAATGCCTTCTGAATATGGAATTGAAACAGATTCAGTAACATTACAAAGATTTGTGTTAAATGAACAAAGAAAATATCCTGAAGCTACAGGAGATTTGACTGTATTTTTTAAATAAAAATCAAAAAAAATTTTTTTACTCCATATGAAATTTTTGAAAAAAATTTTTTTCCTCCCCTAGAATCTACTAACTTGTCTCCTCACTGCCGTCAAGGCCATCTCCTCAGCAGTAAGAAAGGCTGGATTGGCACAGCTTTATGGAGTTGCTGGAAATGTTAATGTACAGGGAGAGGAAGTCAAAAAACTTGACGTTCTTAGCAATGAGGTTGATTGAATTTTTTGAAAATTGAAAAATTTTCAAAAAATTTTTAAGTTGATGATAAATATGTTAAAATCTTCCTACACAGTCTGCGCCATGGTATCGGAAGAAGATGAAAATATGATTGAGGTTGAACTAGGAAAACAAGGTTCCATCTTATTATGGGAATAATGGATAGATAATAGGGCTGGTCAAAATCGAATTTAAAAACCGGGAAACGGGAGGAGTGAGAAACGTGAGGGCGGGAGGAGCCGAAAAGACGGAAATCAGAGGGAGAGAGAGCTTGCCAAGCCCTGATATATAAGTTTTTAAAAAAAGAGAGGATAAGAGTCTTGGTGGGATAAGAAAGAGAGTTGGAATAAGTTGGAGTGTCCCTCACCCTTTTCGAAAAATTTTTCTAGTGCCCATCTTTCTGCCCTTGTTTTCTAATTATTTTCTTAAAATTTCTAAAATTAAGGTAAATACATCGTTACATTCGACCCTCTTGATGGTTCTTCAAATATTGACTGTCTCGTTTCTATCGGAACAATTTTTGGAATTTTCCGAAAAAATAGTGATGGCCCAGTTCAGCCTCAAGATGTTTTACAGCCAGGTTTAGAACTGAAAAAGTAAACTTAATTATCTCTAAAAATTTAGGCAGAAAAATGGTAGCTGCCGGTTATGGTATCAAAAAATTTTGATTTTCCCCATTAAATTTAATTTTATAGCTTTATATGGTTCTGCAACAATGGTTGTTCTTTCGACACCGGGAAGGGTTGATGGCTTCACATTGGACCCAGTAAGCTTTTTATTACTCCGTTGGAGGAAAAGTCCGCATTTTTAGTCAGAAAAAATTTTTTTGCGGACAAAATTTTTTTGCGGACAGAAATTTTTGTCCGCAAATTTTTGCGGATTTTTCTGTAAATAAAAAATTACTAAAATATCACTCAATTTTAGAGCATTGGTGAATTTATTCTCACAAACCCAGCAATGAAAGTGCCAAAGAAAGGAAAGATTTATAGCATAAACGAAGGTTATGCAAAGAAATGGTCTAAAGGTTTAAATTAAATTTAATGCGGATTTTAGTTAATTTTATTAATTTTTAAAGGTATTTCTGAATATATTCATTCACGCAAATTTCCGGAAAATGGGAAATCTGCTTATGGTCAGCGTTATGTTGGCTCTATGGTTTTTTTTTAAATTTTTTGAAAATTAAAAATTTTTATTCTGCAGGTTGCTGACGTACACCGCACTCTTCTCTACGGCGGCATTTTTATGTACCCAGCAACGAGCGGTATACTTTTTTTACTTCTAGGGATTCAGAAAAACACTTTTAAATAGAGAAAAATTTTTAAAACCAATTGGTCAATTTTTGGACCAATTTGTGGGTCAGAACTTAACCTTAGGCACTGACGAATCATTTTTCAAAGATAGGCTTACAAGGGATGACCCCTTGAAAAATTCCCTTACAGGACTTATATGACCCCTTTCTGGTTTATTCTCTGATGATTAGAAACCGAAAGAATAAATTTTAGAATTTTCCAGCATTTTCTGACAGAAAATTTTGTTCACAAACTTTTTGCGGACTTTTTCTTATTTCACTCTAACAATAAATCGAATTTTATTATAAATATTATTTTATCACAATTCAATCCTAAAATTTTTAATTAAAGACGCCCAAAGCGGAAAACTCCGTCTTCTTTATGAATGTAACCCAATGGCTTATATTATGGAAAACGCTGGAGGTTTAGCCAGTCATGGGACAGGCGCAATTTTGGATATTCACCCAATGTCTATTCATCAACGAACACCAATCTTTTTGGGTTCAAAAGAAGATGTTGAAGAATGTATTGGATTTTTACAAAAATATGATTATTAAATAGACTTGTTTGGGAGCTGGCCACTTCGCCGCGAACCCTCTTCGTCTCAAGGCTATAGCTCCTTTTAAAATTTTCGAATCTCTGACGCCCTAATATTGTTCGATGCAACTCGACGAGCTGAATATAACCATATTAGGACGTCAGATATTCGTAAATTCTAAAAGGAGTTATAGCCCTGCGACAAAGTGGGCTCGCGGCGAAGTGGGGATGTCCCCCCCCCCATTATTTTTTGATTTTTAAATAGTAATTTTTAATAGTTTAGAAAAATTTAATTTTTCATTTTATAAATAACACTAACTAACACTAATATTTTCTAATTTTAAGTACATATAAATAAACGTCTTTCAATTACGTCAAAAATTTTTTTTAATTATTAGATTGAGAGAAATAATTTAAGAGGAATTTTTTTAAAAGAATTTTTGAGGTATGGGAAATTTTTTAAATTTATTAAAAAATTTTTTGCTTAGAGGACATTGGATTTAATTTTTCTTTTCTATGCCCAATTGATTGAAAAAAAATTTTTTTTTAGAATTTTAACTAATTTTTTGATTTTCGTGGAGACCCCAACTAACCATAATTATAATTTATTAAAATAATACCAAAATTAATTTTATTTGACCGTTAAAATTCATGCGTTTACAATAAATATGTTTAAATTTGGAGTTAATTTAAATTAAAAAAATTTTTTTTTGAAAATTCCTGAATTTTCTAGAATTTTTTTTTCAAAATTTTCTGTTAAATTTTGAATTTTTTAATTTAAAAAATAACTCCAAAAAAATTTTTGTTTTTTAAAAAAATAATTTTCTTCAAAAGAATACCTTCCACGTGTCCAGAAAACATACAAATTTTTAATTTAATTTAAGAGAGAATTTATGAGCATTTTTATTCTTTCACTTCCTTTGTTGGAGTATTCAAATCAACTTCTTTTGAGGCCTTGAGATCTTTATTGTCAAGTTCTTTTGTTGGAGTCATAGCTGTTTGGTAGATTGGAATATCGTTTAAAATATTTCGCAAAATAGTATTTTCACTCTCCAGTTGAAGAATCATCTTAAATTAAGGGGAAATACTTAAATAAGTGAAAGAATTTTTTTTAAATATTGGGAAGAGAAAACCATTAAATTTTGGTAAACTTAATTTAGAAATAATTTTTAAGGAATTTTTGAGGCTTGGGGAATTTTTTAAAAAATTTTTCTAGTGAAGAAACTCAATTTAAATTACATATTTAATCGATAGTATTTATTAGAATTAAAGCTTTGGCTTAACTGTGAAAAAAGAAAAATTTTGAGAATTTTTTAAAAATTTATTAATTAAGGATGCTCTTCCCTAAACGTGACTAACGAAAATCAACAAAAATTTTAAAATAATTTAAAAAATTAGACTAGGCTGGATAACTAAAAAAAAGAGGTCAAAACTTTAATTCTAGTAAATAGTATTGAAAACATGAATTAAAAATGGGCCCCGTGAGGCTCTCAAACCCCAAAAACTAATTTCTAAACGGAAAAACTTCAAAAAAAAAACCAAAGAAAAGGAAGATGAGTCAAATTTTGAAATATTCAACCTCCAAAACATAGTTCTATATTTTTATTTTAATTAAAAAAATATACCGCTTTATCTCCAGCCATAGTCTGCTCGCTAACCGCCAAGTACTTTCCAGCAGCTCTAGCCATTCCAATATGATCCTTATGGTCAACGCCAGCAAAATAAGTCTAAAAATATTTTCTCGTTAAAAATTTCTTAAAAATCAAAAAAATAAACGTTGCAAGTCTTCGAACAGACAGCCTCATCCAAAGTTTCAACACGCATAAATCCTGACAGAACTCTGCGGTAGTCACCCATAATTAAATGCATCCCGTCTTCCATTTCTTTTAAAGCAAGCTTTAATTGTCTGTTCTCCTCTTCCAAAGCAATTATCTGACGATTCTCTTGTTGCAAATTGCAAACAAGTTGAGATCGATTTTTTGTCCTCCAACAAGAATTTAAGGAAGCGACTTTCTCCTGGTACTGAAAATGATGAAAATTTGATAAGGTTTAGAGAACAAGTTGGGCCTGTTTTTTAATGGGAGGAATAAAAAACGGTACGCGGAAGAAACGGTAGGCGGAAGGAGCCGAAAATACGGGAATTGACGGGAGCTCGCCAGCCCCCCCCCTCCCGGTTTGGACCAATGCCTGGAGACAAGAAGGCCCAGGCATTTTTTAAATTTCTGGGCTTTCCATGGACCAAAGCCCCAGGATCCGGTCTCCAGTCAATAAATCGAAAAAAGAGTCCAGTCCCATGCCCAGACATTTCAAAATCTCTATAAGTGTCAGAAAAATTAATTTAAAAAATTAAAAACCTCCTTAGCCTGTGTTATGCCTTCAGTGATTAATTGAGCTTTATTTACAGCAGAATTAGCAACTTGCAATTTGTCTTGAAGACTCGAAACATGTTTACACATTTCTGCAAGCAGTTGGTCCATAGAATTATTACTAAGTTGGCTCATTCTCATTATATGTTGAAAAATATATTTGCTGAAAAACTTTGATAAATTAAATTAAAGTTAGAAAATTTCATATAAAAAAAATCAAAAAAAAAACAGAAATACAAAAAAACAAGCTGTTTATTGACCAAAACAGTGGTGACGTTTTTTAAAATTTTGACATTTGAAATTACCAAAATGACACTTTTCTACGAAATCTAATTTTTGTTTCGTCATTTTGAGTATAAAGTGTCTATTTGTCGAATTACAAAATGCCAAAATTTAAAAATGTTCAAAACTTAATAAAAACGTCCAAAACTTTACTTGTTCTTCTCCTTCCATGTTTTTCTGTTTAAATTTCGATTTTGTTTTTTTTAATTTTGTTTTCGTCTTTTAAAACTGATTCTCGAAAGTCTGATTATCTTAAGAGTCTTCCTCCTCAAAATTTATTTTTATTTCCCTTTTTCAAATGAAACGGTGACACGTAATTTTAGTGAACAAAAACAATTTCCTTTTTAATTTTAAATTATTCCTTTTATTTGCTTAGTTGGCCTAACTTGACGACAATTCATCTTATGAGTTGGCCTTTTAACCATTCTTTTATTAAAATTGAATTTTCTAGGATTTTAAAATTTTTCAGATGGCAAACGAAATAACCTTAACAAAGGCTTTCAATTATTTGATACTTTTTTTGTTTATTCAATACGGCATAATTCCATATGTTTTTGGTCCACCTCCACCAGCAAAAAGACAAAAAACAGAAAATGGCCATCAAAATGTTGAAAATGAAAATAAAGTTGATGCAGAACCGGCAGAGGTTTGAAAATTTTTTTTAATTTTTTTTTCAAAAAATTAAAAAAAATTTTTTTTTAATTTTTCAAAAAAGTTTTTTTTTAATTTCAGCGTTTCCAATTCCCTTACTCCAAATATTTAGAACTTGTTGTAAAAATATTAGAAGAACATCCTTCCTTCCATGAGAAATTGAAAGGAATGAGTGAAGCAGAGATTAAGGTTTCTTTTGATTTTTAGAAAAATTTACTTTTTAATTTTTAAGGAAGGAAAAATAGCTGATCATATGGATGACCTCCCCCAAGATGTTTTTGATAAATTAACGGCTTTAAAAGTTGAAGAAATTGAAAGAGTTCGGGCAGATATTGAAAAACAAATTGAGAAGGATGGTGATGCCAGAAATGTTGTTATGCCTGAACATTTGGATGTTAACGAGTTGAAAAAGTTTGGAAAAGAAGATTTGAGGAAATTAATTAAAAAGGTTTTTTAATTAATTTTTATAAATTGTTAATTTTTTATTTCAAAGTTTTTGCGGATCAAAAAGCAAGGGCAGGGAATTTACCCTTTCCCAGTGAGATAAACTGCAATTTTTAACGGAACACTGATTGCCTTACAAACATTTCTATTTAACCCCCTTCATTCTCAGAAATTTTTTCTATGCTCTTGCTAAGTTCTGATTTAATAAGAATAGGTATTCCTCCCTTCCTTTTTGATCCTCAGGAATGTTTTGAAATTTTTTTGAACGTTCTGATAAATTTCCTACCCTTCTGTTTTCACTTTTTCCGTGGCTTACCTACTCATCTTTTTTCCTCACTGAAAAAATAGAGAAATTGGGGAAGATAAGATTATTTTTAAAAAATATTCTTAAAAATTAATTTTAAGACTGTTGCTGATATGGAAAAACTAGACGAAGAACGGAAAAAAGAATTCAAAGAATATGAAATGAAGAAAAAAGCAGAAGAAGACCATAAATTAGCCCAAATGTCTCCTGAGGAAAGAAATAAAGCTGTTAAAGAAATTGAAGAGACAAAGAAGCATCACAACGAGCATGAAGAATTGAAACATCCAGGAGGGCGTGAACAGCTTGAAGAAGTTTGGGAAGAGAGAGACAATGTAAGTTTTGAAGTTTTGCGGACTAAGATTTGCGGACAACCACAAAATGGACTTTTTTCGTAAATGGAATTTTTTCATGTTTATCCGCAAATGTCAATCCGCAAATATTTTGCGGATTAATATTTTTAATTTTTTAGATGGATAAAAACAGTTTTGATCCAAAAACTTTCTTTGCATTGCATGACTTGAATAGTGATGGTTATTTGAATGAAGAAGAAATTGAGGCGTTATTTCAATTGGAATTGGAGAAGGTTTATAATGATACTGATCCAGCTGATGATCCAAAAGAAAAGTTTGTGTTTATTTAAATTAAAATTAAGGAATTGAATTATTTAGTTTTTGGTTACTTTTTCGAGGTCCATTTTTCGAATTTTAAAGGATTATATCCTAGTAAATTCATTTCCACAGCTCTTTAGGTTGTAGCAATTTTGAATACAAGTTTGTCCGCAAACTTGTCCGCAACATTAATTTTTAGGTTTGACCGATAAACAGCTTGGGATTTTTTCGATTCTAGTCTCTTTCGAGTTTTACTTTTTCCTTTTTTAGTTTCTTGTAATAATTTGTGATAAAAAATACATAAAGTAAATTAGTCAAAAACTCTTCAATTTTTCAGAATTGAAGAAATGTATCGAATGAGAGAACATGTAGTTGCTCAAATGGACAAAAATGGAGATAGATTAATTTCTTTGGATGAATTTCTTCATGTATAGATTTTTAATTTTACAGAAACAGTCAAAAAATTAATTTTTAGGACACACAAGTCCAAGCTCCTGAAGGGCAAAAGGATGAAGGGTGGAAAGATTTGGGTGATCAAAAAGTGTATACAGAAGAAGAATTAGCCCGTTTTGAGAAGGAATATGCGCAGAAACAAGGTTAAAATGATTGAAATTATTTTTTAAAAATAATTTTGTAATTTGTACATTTGAGTCTTGATTGGTCTTTTTGAGGAGATTTATTTTTGAGGATATTAAAGATCAAAACCGTTTTTACAGATGGGTCGGAACTCCGATTTCCGTCTTAATGACAAACTACGATTTCCGACGTTTTTTCCAATTTCCAAAAATTTTTGAACTTTCCGGAAATTTTTCCAAGGCACCTCTGGCTGTTTCGACCCACCTCTGATAAGAACTGAAAAGCCTCAACTATCCAAACTTAAAAAGTTGTACGCAAATTTTATCAAAAATCCGCATTTGTCGTTTCACTTTTTTTTCTCAATTTTTAAACCAAATTTTTATTTCTAAAGCAGGTTGGGGTGACCATGCATATGATCAGGTTGTGCCAGAAGTCCATTCTCCCCAAAATGATCAACAATATGGTCAACTCCCCCCACAAGTCCCAGTCCATCCACCAGCCCAACAATTTAATCAAGAAGCTCAAAACGTTGCTGCACAACAGCATCCACCAAAAATTGATCCGGTTTATGGAATTTAAAAAAAAAATTATGTGATTCAAGTTTTTTGTTAATTTCTTTTTTATTTATTTTTTGGGCCTTTCCTAAAAGTTTTTTTTAATTTGCCATTTTCACAATTTTTTTTGTAACGACAAAACTTTAAAAAAAGTTTGCAACATTTTTAGCCTGTAAAAAGCTAAAATTTAAAAGTAATTATTTTCAAAAAATATCTTTTCTGGTATTTCCATGAGAATATATTTTTGTAACCTAAAATCCAAACCCTACTAGTAATTCTCGGGGCGCGACTTTTGAAGACCTGACTTTTGAGGACAATCACCATTAAAATAATCATAAAGTCAGAATATATATAAAATTGGATTTAATTTTACAAAATCAAGCTAATAATTATCTATAAATTTTACAAAGTTTGATCAAAATTATTGAAAAATAATAAAATTATGAGTAGAGACCGGACTCGAGGTTCGATCGATAATATCGGTATCGATGTCGAAAAATATCGATTATCGAAAAATACCGGTCTTTGGACATCGATATTTTAAAAATAATTAATTTATCAACACATCCAACATTAAAAATTATTTTTACTATCAATTCTACTATAATCTAAACAAATTAATAACGATAATAATTTTTTGGAAGAATTCTTTTAATAAAAATAACCATCTCGGCCTTTCTTGATTTGATTCTCATTCGACGTTAGGTGAATACATCACGTGCGGTCAAAAAGCACTGTTCACTGGCAACTGATGTGGATGGTGCCGCAAGAAATCTTGCAAGCTTAATCAAATAATTTAATCAATTAAACCTTATAAACGACTGTTGGCCCACACCATACAAATAACTTTGAATATTTGAAGTTATAATTCGGAGAACACAATCACCCTGAAGAAGCAGAGTACAAAATATATAATCTTCGAAGAAAAAATCTTCGAAGAAAAATGAATTATATAAATTATCGTCTGGTGTGTTCTTTTATCTTTTACAGAAAAATCGTTACATTACGAAGAATGATGTTTTAGGTGTATACATATAACCATTTATTTACAACAAAAAAGAATAATAAGTTTCCAATTAAAAGTTGAAAAAAAAATTTGGAAAAATATAAAAATTAAAAGACTGTCAGTTGTTATGGATAATTGTCGACGGCAAGTCTGAGAACAGAAAGCAACCAACGGAAAGTGATCTAGAATGTAATTTACATGCTTGCCAATTTGAAGATGTAAACATTTATAAAATAAAATAGAAAATATCTCAATTTTTAATATTATTTACCAATAAAAATAATTAAAAGTTAATATTCTAAATTTAATTAACTCATAATCTAGACTAATTAAAAATTTTTATTTAAAAGTGAAATCATAGTAACCAATTAATAAAAATAAATAATTGAACTAATTTCTTGTGATAGCTACTATCCTTGTGGGTTTTTTTTCCAAAAGTGAGATCATCCCTTTTAGTATTTCCTCCTTTTCTTTGAATTTGAATTGTCTCTTGTAGGTCTTCTTTGCATTTTTTGCACTCGGCCTGCTCGGCAGAAACTTTTATAAATAAATTAATCTCCCAAATTGCTGATGACTTTGGCATTTTATAATTCAACTTAAATAATGAATGGTTGGACATTTTAATTTAATGGGATTTGTTGCTTAGAAGTAATAATATTTGTTGCTTAGAATATAATTTATAATATCCTAAAACAATTTATTCTAAATCATGAATACAATTAATAAAAAACATAATGCCATTAAATCAAAATATTAAAAATTTTAAAATACAAAATATTAAAAATTTAAAAATATAGATCTCGAAAAATATCGAAAAACTCTTAAATATCGATATCGATAACCGATATTTTGGACCGATATATCGTATTGGTCCGATCTCTAATTATGAGCACAAAACTAAGGAATTTGGCATAAATCAAATTATTGGCCATAACTTTTTCAAAAATTGGGCGATTTTGATGAATTTTATTTCAAAATTACTCTAATTTTAAACTTTATTTTATGAAACCAAAAACATATTTTTACAAACGATACAGAAAAATTTTTGCATAATATTCTCAAGTGTAGGGTCTTCAAAAGTCGAGTATCCATAATTCTGTTAATTTTTGTGTCCTGTAAAAAATATTTGGAAATTTTATTTTCTGTTTTTTGTTGTTTACTCATTCCCATACTATATACTAATCATTACATATTTTTATGTATAAAATGGACAAAAATATTTTTTTAATAAAATTTAAAAATAATTCTTCAAAAAATAAATAGTTAAAAGGCTAATGCCCCTTGAGACTAAAGTTGGCGGAACCGAAAAAAAGCTCGGGTACCCGTAAATCTTCGGTTCGGGTACCGCTTCCGGTTCCGGATACCCGAAAGTTTCGGTTCCGGTATCGGTTCCGGGTAACCGTCATTTCTCCAGGAACCGCCCTTACTTGAGACTCAAATGTCCCTAACTTTTCTTTTTTTTTTCATTTTTATTTTACATATCCCTTGCTTTAGCAACATATCCCTTCCTTTCATCCACTTCCATATTTGTGTGTTTCCCTATTGAGCTTGGGGGGTACTTTGGCTAAATATAGATAGACTGAAAAGGCTCTACTTGTCAATTTTTCTCTTTTTCTCTCAACAACACTCGTCAAAAAAAAAGGTTTGTGCCTTCCCCCCAATATCCCCACAATTCGATGCCATTTTACGCGCCAAGAACTATATCCTTCCCATATCCTTTCTAGTAATAATACCTTTTTTATGAAAGTGCGTAAAATGTGTTTAGTCTCCTCCAAGGCCGGAGGTGCAGCTTTTTACTCAAAATAAATTTATTTGTTATTCGCTCGGGGGCAATGTCCTTCAATAAAATAAAGAAAGAGCTAAACGAACGACAATTGATTATTGTCAGTTTTTAACGTGAATTATTATTAATTTTTAAAATTTTTATTACCTAATTCTCTTCGATTACGGTTTTATTAAAATTCTCTCACACCCTTAAGATCAACAACCTTTAAAACAATCTACTCCGTTAGAGTCTGGAAATTCGTGTAATTTGAGAGTACCATGTCTGAACAAGCTCCCTTCTCTTCCTGTAACTTCTTACTGGACATCCAGCCTTCCATCTAGAGCCCTTCCGTTTATTCTGGTTTCCTTCCACATTTTTATGAAATGTTTCATTCACAAACCCCAGACTCAAATAATATGTTTCTAGAAAAGTGTCTAGAAAGAGTGTTCATACGATTTGACCCGATTAAATCATTTCACCCTTCCAAAAGCATTTTATTTAGTTTTTTCAACCAAACTTTTGTAAAAATTCTTTTTCTATCATTTTCCTGTGTTGATGATCCGTCATCTTTACAACCACTTTCCCTTTACCTTTTTCTCAATTTTCTCAGTTGACCGATACTATGACTAAACTAATGCGAACCTTTTTTCAGTTTATTTGTCCCCCATATTTTTATATTTTCTGTTGACCACTACTGTTTGTTTGTTTTTCATTTCTGCATATGAAAGTTGGCAATGTTTGCGAAGAGAATTTTGTTGAAAGGCCGGAGGTCAACAACAAATGGGAAACTTTGAGAAATGTACATTAGAGTCTGGAATGATTAATTAAGAATTCTTATCTTTCTCCGGGGATTTTCCCCACCTACAGTTCCTGCTCTCTTTGCAATCCCCCTGCAATTCCCCCTGCAATCTCTATCATTTGACACTTCATCCCCCGCTTTAATAGATTCTCGTCTACGAATATTGAAATTCTGTTAAGCTCATAGCATCAAACCTTAATATCGGTGCGGTCTCCTTACCCCTTAATCGTCTTCCTCAAAATCAAAGCTCTACGTGTCTTCCAGGAGTGTTGATCTTTACTCTGAGGGATCTCCTTCGAGTCGACCTCCTAAATTTCAACTTCCTAAAGGTCTGTTCAAGGAATGTTTATCTTCAAAGTTTTCGCTCTTATGGGTCTCCTCCTTTTTTAAAATTTCAAAGGAAACGCTTCTAATATTCTCTAATGGATAATATCTAAAGCCTCTACTTTTCACCCTTTGCTTTTCTTTATATTTGTCTGCAAATACACAAATATTCTGCAAATATTAAGCTACTTGCTTTCACTCAACTAAAATCCCTCCCCGCAATCTTCATCTCTTGTCCACTTTTTATTCTAAAATTTTCCCATAACAATTTCAACATAGCAAATATGCGTGAATTTTCTACTTTTATTCTTTTCACTTCACATTTTCTGAATAGAAAAAAAAATTTAAAAAAGAAAATTCTCCCAAAACAATTTATGCAAATGCGAATTAAAGATGAAAATAAAAGATAAACTAAAGGGCCTTGTTCTAGCACTTAAGTATTATTATTTTTGTAAGTACTAGGTCATGGTCATCAATTATATTTATTATTTATTTACTTGTCCATTTTAAAAATATTCCATTAATTACTAAATAATTATAAAATAATAGGCGTTTCGGCGCAGAGTTGTTTTGGGCGTGAGGCTTTATAAAATTTCCAGACTTGAATCTAGAGGCGTGAAATTTTGAGGAGATATCCTTTATAGTATTATCTGTGATCTTATAAAAATAATTTTGAGAATTATCCTATCCCTTTAAATTTTCCAGACGTTTTTCGTTTCGTAGGTTGTCTCTTTCTTTACAGTATCCCTCTTCCTTAATTCCCCTCATTTCCAAAATCTTTCAGTTATCCCGGATTGGGACACTAGACGGTGATAGTAAGGCTACTTACCCGGAAGGCATGTAGACCACCAAACCTTTTCAGAAAAATCCTTGACCAATTCCAGAACCAAAATTCGAGCTGGGACAGCCTAGAGGGATTTTACTTTGATTTTCTACTTTTTCCAAATTTTTTCGAGAAAAATTTTAAAAATTATTTTTTTAACAAGAAAATAATAATAAAATTGATTATAAAAAAGAGTAGACCACAACAATCGTCATTCCCCTCAAATATATTTCCGCCCTCTACTTGCGCTATTCATCGTTACAATTCTGTGCCCTATTGTTAGTTTTCCTCCGCACTTTTTTTTCCTGCATAATAATAGATGCTTTTTACTTTTAAAATTAAATTAGAAAATATTTTATAGTTTTTCATATTTTTAATTTTTTATTTTCTCGATTACGACAATTTTGATTGATACAAAAATATTTTTTGACGAAATTTCGCACTTACATAATGAAAGAAAAATCTGAAAATTTTTTAGGTAACACACTCCATCTTGTCTTTTATAAGATTTATATGTCCATCAAGCTGCGTCGAATTTACGTTTTTCGACTTTCGATTTTCGTTTTCGACAATTTTGGATTTCTTTTCTATTTTAGTTTTTCAAATTCCGATTATTTTTTTAGTTTCGACCCAGCTAATGCTCATTTAATCATTTTTCCAAGAACGCTCCCTGATATCCCGGCCCAAACTCCCTTTCTTTTCCATACCGTATTCTCTCTAGTTATCGTACTAATTAATTACCCTGGGTAATTATTTTTTCAACCTATCGCTGGATTAATCTAGGGAGGGTAGTTAATCGATTAGTCTTAAATTTTATTTTTTCAAAGAAATCTCGATTTTTGTAAAAATATTCAAAAAATGTAAATTAACTTTTTTAATTAAATAAACACCCTTTTCTCAACATTTTTTCCATTCATCACCACAAAATCGTCACAAACACAAATTTATTTATATTCACAAACAACCTAGCCATCGATCGTTGTGTACATTTCTCTCGCTATTTTTATTAGATTTTTAATAAAAAATTTCTTTTTCCATCTAACAGAACTAATTAACTAGAAAAACCCTTCCAAAACCCTTCCATCCCCCACAGATAATCCCAAAAAATTGATTGGCCTAGGGCATTTCAATAATTCCAAAATCATTAAAATGACCATTATTTACCTCGACAGATGTACATTTTCTTAGAAAAAAATTATATTTTTTCATTTTCTTCGTTCTCTTCAAATTAGTTATTTGAGGTTTTTACCCTAAGAGAGAGGGACTACCCGCAGTGAATGAATGAGTACTTTTTTAAACAAAAAAACCTTTTTTCTTACAAAATGACCACTCTATCAAAATTATTATTTATTTAAATATTGGCTACTTTTATTTACTTCTAGTATTTTTATTTTTATTCCTCCTCATTGTCAACATTTTCTCCCATAAATTTCTATAAGGGTAGGGAAGTTTAGGCGCAGGGAACGTTTGGCGCGCGTTGATTTTTTGTCATCTATCCATGAACCCAGACTATGAAACGTTGTTGAAATATTCTTTTTAGTGTCTTTTAACGTTCCTATAAATTTCAGAATTTCTGGTTCTGTATTTCTGATTTTATGATTAAAAAACTCACTAATTGTCGTCATTTTTCGAAACATATTGACATTTTTGATTGTAACTTCTGAAATACTCAACCAAAAATTCTGAAATTTTTAGAAGGGTTAGTTAGACTTATTAAGAATATTTAAGCAAAATGTTATGAATTTAGAAGCTCGTTTAACCAATTTTATAAGGCCGCGCCCAGCCCTGCCTTAGCTCGGCACAGTAGCTCTGCGCCGAAATAGCCTGTTCCGAATGACCACCACTTTATCATAAAAATTTATTATTTTTAAATACTTTTCTACCCTTTCACTGCTTATTTTATTTATTTTTACACTTTCAACACATTAATCAATTAATCTTCCCCAAGGTCAATCATTTATATTTTTAAAAAATTAATTTTTTTCCTTTTCACCTTATAAAATTAAAACAATTTTTTCTTTGCCTTTGGCATTTTCTAGGACCTCCTCCTAGGTCATTTACCACACATCTGTTCATTAGCCTTAGGGATAAAGCACATCCTTAGACAAGAAAAGAGAAAATTAGAAAGAAAGCTTCTCTGAAGGCTTCTTTCTCCCTTCTGGCTAAGAAAGGCTAAATAATTTAATTTTATTTATTTTTCTGTTAATTTAGATTTTCCGTTTAGATTTTCCTCTCATCCATTATTTTGACACAAATTTTTTATTCTTTTTAAATTGTTTGTGTGAAGGTTTTTAATTTAAATAAGTGATTTATAGAATTTTAAGATTTATGGGGAAGTCAACAGACTTTTAATATTTTGATTGGAATTCTCCGGGTTATAACGGCACTGGGATATACTGTAACTTCCTTTTTAACGTCACATACTGGTCGGCTCAACCGAGGTTATCTCCTTTAAAAGAATATTAATAATTTAAGCCAGGGATGGGCGAAATTTCTAAATTTTCCGCTTGCGGACAGCGTTTTTCGGCTACGGATTTTTAAAATTACATTTCTTAGTACGGCTTCTTAAAAATTTTTTTCGATTGCATCCAACACTGATATAAGCCCACACATGATCACCCATAAATCATTAATCCACCCCTTGATGTTAATTAGTACATTCTTGTGTTAATACATTTGACTCTTGTTATAGTCCCACCCTTAAAGAACGGCTCATGGTGGGGGTACAACCGTTGTACAACCGTTGAATCGAGTCTAGCTGATAGATGAGGGTACAACCGTAATGAGGGTATATCCCATTGGGGCTATAACGAAAGTCAACTTTATGTTAAGTTAATCTTCTGAGTTTACCTGATCTTTATAATAATTTTTTTCTTAATTTCTCAATTTTTTATTACATTTTTTCGTACAGAAAATAATTATTATTTTCATTTTTATTGTCTTTTTTATTTCACCAATTTTCTCGCTCAATTTTTACTTCATTTTATCAGCTTGTTTTTGATCCCTTTATTTTAACCAATTTTTTCGCTCAAATAAAAATAATAAAAAATAATGGAGGACAACTGATAATTTTTTTACCTTTTAAATATTTTTTTTCTCAATTTTTGTGTGTGCCCTTACATACTTTTTACTTTATGTCCATAAATATTTTTCAATGCCATCTCCACCTACCACGCCAATTTTACGCCTAAATAACTTGCTAAAGGAAAAAGGAAGAGCTCTAAAAATTCCTCCCCCTTAATTTCCCTTACCAAGCAATAGAAGCACTTTGTGAGCCTCTTTCTAGAGGAGAGGGGACGCCAATCCCAGATTCGGCAGAATCAAAAGGTGCGGCAAACAAAAGCTAGTAAAAACATAAAAATTCCTTTTTTACGAGTTGGGGGGAGCAAATGAAGGGTCTTGGACGTTAAGGCGCGACCTCGATTATTCGCGGATTTATAAAAAAGTTAAATAAAGACTTAGAGCTGTGAAATTTTGCATAGAAGCTATAAATGGATTCATCTACCACCTTCTAAAATTTCAGAAGTTTTGATCAAGTATTTCTAATTTTATGGTCAAAGATGTCAATATTCTTCTAATAAATGACAACTTTTATTGAGTTCTTTAATCATAAAATCAGAAATACAAAACCAGAAATTCTGGAATTTATGGAGGATGTAGTCAACGACTATTGGGATATTTCTGGAAAATTTCAGAATTTTAACTTCTTGGCGTTATGCCAATTTATAGGCTTGCGCCGTAACATCCCGTGCCAAAATAACCCTCAAAAACTAGCAGAAGCATTTTATAAAAATGCTAAAAATTTTCCGCTTCAGTTTCCGCGCCACACGCATTTCACGCATTCTACCTTGACTCTAATTTAATATGATGGCGTAAATATAGTCAGGCTCTTTACTAAAATGAGGGCATTGAAGCGATTAATACGTTGAAAATATTCTCTCACTAAAAATCTAACGGAAATTATTTTTATTTTGCGCATGTATTAAGTCACAGATATTAAATATGTGTAAAAATAAATATTAAGTAGTTATAAACCTCTTATTTTTATTTCAAATAACAAAATATTCGATCGAATTTTTCTATTTGAGGTAGGATTGATTTAATCCGACCCTTTATTGATAATTACAGTATAACGTAAAATTGTAGTTATATCCATAGTGGCCCTATAACCGGAATTAACTGAGTAAGGCAGCTTTATTTTTTAAATTTATTCAGAGTTTTTAAGGCAAGATTGTAAGGCAAGATGTCCTGATCCTAATCCATCATGTAACTCGCTCCTTTATCTTGTTTCCTCCAACGCGATCTTGAGGCCCTGATTCATGCCATCTTTAATAAAAGAAGTTCCTATTTTTATAACTGTCCCGAAATTATTTTTCTTTTTTAACTTGCGCATTTTTTCTTTATATTTTATGAGATTTTGGATAAACATTTAAGTTGATTTCTTCCCTATTGATTAACCCCTCCCTCCTACACCCTCCAACTAGGCCATTAGAAGAAGCCTAAGAATAAATTCCACACCTCTTACATTTAAATATATTTACATTTTTTTGCTTCTACTCATCTCTTTTTTTTTTGCCCTTTTTTAACCAAGTAAATGTTAGCAAAAAAAGATGACCTTCCTTCCTTTTTGCTTCTTTCCTTTATTTTTCTTCCAACCGTTCAAAAATACCTTTTTTAAAATAAATCTATCTACCTATATTTTCGTTCATTTTTCAACAAAAAACCCTTTCCCATTTTAAGACAAAAAATAATTAATCAAATATTCTACCAACGCCACTTATAACTGTCAAAAACTGTCAGTTTAAGAGCGCAAACCGCATACCTTAAAAATAACAACAATTTATTTTATTTAAAAAATTATTTAAAATTAACGACAAATATTTTGGATAAATTTTAGGTAAAAGATTTTTTATTGAATTTTCTCTTTAAAATTAAAAAATATTTTTTTCTTAAATTTTTAATTTTTTATTAAATTTTTAATTAATTCAAAAATTATTTAATCCAGAAATTTAATATTTATTTTCCTTTTAAAATTTTTTAAGTAGGCTCCCGTTAAACCCGGTAACAGTATAACCGACGATAGTTTATTGAAGTTGTCCTTTGAGTCATATTAAGATCGAAGTAACGTTATAACCCGGTGAAGTTTTTTAACTCTTCTCCCGTTATACCGTCATTTTATACGGTAACGTTATAACCGTTGATTTCTGATATATTGAAGGGTAGGTTGGATAAGCCTGTGGGTATCCTTAAAACGTGATTAACCATAAGATATCGTTAAAACGGTAGTAACTGTATAACCAGAATACAACAAAATAAAAATGGATAAGATGATTTGAGTGAGATAAACGCCCCTCTACTAGACTTCTTTAGGCTAATAAGCTTATTTTTAACAGATTTTTCTTTTTTTTCAAAAAATTAGTGGTCTTACATTTTGTGTTTTGTCCTTTCTTAATCTTCCTATTTTATTTTTTTTTACTTTTATTTAAATTTTTTAGTAAATCGTATTGTTGCGCTGTTTTTGTGTTTTGACTAAAAATTAAAAAAATATTTTCAAAAATGCGTCGTCGTTTTCTTCTCGGAGGGGAAGGCGGCAAAAAATCTTCTGTTCAAAAAAAGGACAATGACCCTCTTCAACAAACAACTCAATCAAATACTCCATCTGCCCCTACTTTTCCTTTTCTAAGTGTTCTAAATAGACGAAGCTTTGCTGCCGCTGATGGCCCAAAAAAGAATAAAAATGCCGCTTCAAATAATTATTATTCAGCATTTAAAGACGAAAATGACAAGTATGCGACAATTGGAGGAGGTTCAAAACAGCAAAAGAAAAAAGATGAAGAAAATGGCCTTCGAACCTCTTCCGCTCATTCTTCTTCTTCCCCTCCACCCCCACAACCACCTCCAAGGCGCTCCCCTTTATTGCAGCGTTGTGGACGAAGACCTCGTTCAATGGGTGCGCCTTTACTACAACAGATGGGCATGAAATGTGGAAATATTACGGAAAGAAATAATAATTTAGATGAAGAGGCGGAGACGGCATTTATGAATGTTGAAGATTTTCCCGGTTGGTGAATTTTTATATTTTTGTTTTTGGGGTTTCGCCATGTTTTGTTTGTTTTAGGTAAATAAATGTGTTTTCCAAACTTTTGAATGTTTTTAAGTTTTGTGTTTTTGTCAAGTTTGTTTGTTTTTGTTTATTTAAAGGGGTCAAAAGATCGAAACTTTATTTATCAACACGTAGGGCCTTATGAAGAGGAATTTCCATGATGTTTAAACTAATAACTTACTAGATGAAGTTTTAGGTCTCCCTTATTGGAAAGTAAGTCCATTATCACGAGGATATATTGAAAAAACCCTCCCTTGATTACCCACAAATTACCGTACCTTTCTCTCTAATAATCACCCCTCTGAGATTGAAACTATAATTACCCAGGGTAATTAATTATTATTAATCTTAACTTCAAGAGGCTTTATTCTTACTATATTTTTTTGATCTTTTGGGTAAAAACTATATTTTTGTTTCAAATTTTTCCCCAATTTTTCATTTAAAAGGCATAAATTATTTTTAACAAAAAATTTAAGATAAATTACTTTTCTTTACAAAAACATCTATATAGTAATAAATTTCTCAATCGTTTTCGTTCCTCGTTCTTTATTAATTTGTGTATTAAACCACACAATTGGAGAAAAAAAAATTTTTTTAGTTTAAAGTGGGGCGATTCTTTTCAAGACAAATTAATTTGTTTATAACAGAGTTACACTAAAATTGATTTACAAAAATTAAAGTGAAAGCTATTCTTTTATTTTTTTATTAAAAAAGAGAATGTGTGTTTAATTCGATTATAGCTTAATTGTTAATTTAATTAGAAAGACCTAAAAAATTAATTTATGTCAAAAATTAAGTTATTGTTTGGGGCAGAGGACGTTTCGGCGCGAGTTTATAAAATTGTCAATTTTTATCCTAGAGCTATAAAATTTTGAAGTGATATCCTTAATAAGCTTAACTACTTTCTTCTAAAATTTCAGAATTTTAGGATCAAAATTTCTTAAGTTATGGTCAAAAATTCTTGTATTTTAGGGTTATTTGTTGATTTTTCCACTATTTTTGGCCATAACTTTGAAAATTCTGAACCAAAAATTCTGAAATTTTAATGGAGGTTAAATAAGACATACAAGTATCTTCTTGCAAAATTTCACTTTTATAGCTGATCTTTTGATAATTTTATAAGACCGCGAATTAAAGATGCCTCCAGCACATTATAGCGAGCCTAATAAATAAATTAAAATAATTTAAAAAAAATTTTTAATTAAAAGATTTGGCTTAATTTTTAATCTATTTTCTTATCTTTTAGTAGGTTCAGCCCGTTTAATAATGAATGGCCGTTGCTGCCAAACCCAACAACCTCATGGAGTTGAAAAAAGCAACAACGTTAATTACAATAATCGAAATTCTACAAGCTCTACAAATAGTAGCCAAACAAGTTCTGGATTTGAAAGTTCTAAAGTTGGTAATTTTTTGAATTTAGTTAAGTATAGGAGGGAACTGCATAAATATTTTTTATCTAACCTTATTAAAATTTTTGAGGGAATTATAGCTAATAAATCAAAATTTAGCCAATTTTCCTGGGCCCTTACCACAAGAACGTGGTTCATGGTTAAATAACCTTACGACGCTGGCAAACCAGTTTTCTCATGGTGTTAATTTATTTATGACGACCCCTTGGTCAAATCACCGGTACAATGGTCATTTAGCCCTTCTCGTATGGTACGAGCCCTGAAGGATAAAAAACACGTGTCAGATATTTAGACATTTATTTTTATTATCTTTTTATTACACAAGTTTTTTATCAATGCACTGCACTGATATTCAAAAATACGAAGTTAGTTTAAATAATGTTGGATAAAGATTTACCAATTTATTTAATACAAATTTAAATTGAAATATTTAATATTAAGCAAAAATTTGGTAGAAAACCTTAATTAATCTCTTTTAAAAATTTATAAAATCAACAAGTATTGAAAGACTTGAAATTTTATTTAGATATCCCTACCTTCTATTCTCTACCTTCTATAAAAATTTCAAAATTTTTTGTCTTAGTTTAGCGGAATTATAATTAAAAGTATCATATTTTGGTCAATATTCTGTGATTCTTTGACCATAACTTTTGAAATACTTAACCAAAATTTCTGAAATTTTTATAGGAGTTACTAGATAGCACTCTTATGCCATCTATACAAAATTTCATGTGCGACTTTTTAATAATTTCATGAATTAAGCGACAACAAATAAATTTTTACTTTATTGCTTAATATTATCTATTGTATTTTTATTTTATTAAAAATACGCTTAAGATTTATTTGTAGATTACTTAGGAATGTTAAGAATATTTTTGAATATCAGTGCACTGCATTGATAAATTATTTGAAATAAGTTGGGTATTTATAACTGCACCAAATCGAACTTTGAGTGTATAACGATTTTTTTGTATTTATCCGATCAGATTAAGTAAAATGGATGTGAGACAATAGATTTTCACCTTTATTTTCTTTTCAATCCCTGTATCCGCGGATATTCTGTCCGCAAAATTTCTCTAGAATGCGTACACTACTGACCATTAAATTTTTCTGTTCTATTAATTTACCTCACAGAAATCCTTCCAAAATCCTAAAAATTTTAATAATCGTTTAGAGTGCCAGTTCTCATCAATTAGCCCAACCTACCGGCTGTCCCTCCACTCCAGGTCACCAACTTCAACTACAGTCTGACCCTCACCCACCCTTCCAAATATCACCAAAAGAAGATAATTCTGCCTCTTCTCCATCATCACGTCTTTCATCAACTGGTTCATCTACAGCTACAACACAAGGAGGACGTTCTTCTGCCTATTTTTCTCTTTCTGATGGACTTGATTTGTCTTCAACGGGGATTGGGGAGATTGAAAGTGGTACTTTAACTACAATTTTGAGAAAAGGTGAAAGACCTTCCAAAACAGAAAGAGCAAGAAGAGGAAACTGTTCGCGTGTAAATATTGGGGACATGTTGGCAAAAGGAATTCCTGTGAGTTTTTAAGGGAGGTTTTGACCTAAAAATCCTTTACATGATAGGAACAAGAAATCTTTGCTGAATGGCTCCAACGTTTATGTCTTCCCGAATATTTGGCACTCTTCCTTGCCCAAGGGTATGATCTACCCACACTAGCTAGGGCAACACCTGAGGATCTGACAACTTTGGGAATTACAAAGCCAGATGATCGGAAGTGTTTGGTTCAAGATATTCAGTGTTGGAGAAATGTTACGGTATGAGAATATTGAGAAGACCTCTCCCCATTTCTACCAACTTTTCAATTTTTAAGGATAACTGGCCAACTGATATAAGTAAAGAATCACCTACCCGCGATTGGCTAACCGCTATCGGTCTAAAACAATATATCCAACAATTTGAACGCCAGGGGTGTTTAACAGTTGAAGAGTTGGAACAATTAGAAGCTGAGGACCTGGAAGATATGGGTGTACAAAAGTTGGGACATGCAAAGAGGATATGGCTGGCGCTTAGAAAATTGAGGGTTAGAACTAGATTTTGACAAGATTTGATAAAAGAATTATCGCCAAAATTTAAAATTTTTGGCATTCTGTTTAATGAGACATTTTATCCTATTATTTTAAATTTAATCTTACTGTAGCTCATTTTTATAGGAGGCAAGATCTTCTAAACCCAAATCTATTCAAAAAGTGCCATCTGTTGTCCAACCCTTTTCTTCTCATAATATCCTGCCTAGTACAACTTTGTGGCCATGTTCTTCTGATTCGGCTACAGTCGCGTCTTCTGCCACTTTGAGAAGACCACAAAGGAATCCTTCAATGAATAATAATCCAACAAGTGGGGCAGAGGTGCCAAAACTTAGAGAAATTGTATTTTTTGAGTTTTTAAACGAAAAAGGATTTCTGCCCATTTTCAGGATCAAAGAGAAAAAGAATCCACTGGACGTGTCCAATTCAGAAATAGCTCTTTTGGTATTGATCCATTGCCAGATAGAGGGCCTCCTAGACTAAACCTATACAGGCACACCTTGATTTTAACTTCTTAAATCGAAAATTTATTAAAGGACCAGTCAAATAATCGCTCAGTTGCCTAGAGAACCGCCGGAATTGATTGAGAAGGAGGACGATGTAGAAGAACTTTCTTATCTTATGGGGCATATACCGCCTCCTCCAGGTATTTTTTGTTGGGTCTAGAACATGGAGAGATTTTTGGCATTAATTGGGCCTTCCCCCCAATAGTCGGTTCAGTTGAAATATATGGGAGATGGAATGGAACCAACCATCTTGGAAAGGACCCAATCAAGATCATAACCGATTGTGCCCCAATCTCTGATGAATTATTGTTATTCATTTAATAATACGGGCACAGCATATGATTTATTGACTTTAGGACAAATATCTATTGAGTTATCCCCAATAGTCACATGTCTCAACATGTTCAACATGTTCAATTGAAATTTTTAATAAAATTTTGGGATTCCTCTTCCCTCCATCCAAATAACAATTTTTACATTATTTCAGCGCCAATGCCTCTTTTACCTCTCCTTGCCTTTCCTTCAACCTCTTCAACTTCAACTCGTCCAGTAGGGTCATTCGGTTGTTCTCTCTCACAGCCCACAACTCCAAGAAATGCTCAGAGAATGTTTGGCCCCTTTGAGGATATTCAACAACAAAATTTTCAACAAAAATCTCAAAATTTAACTTTCCTTCGTTCTCCAAATAATCGAAGAGAAAACAAAACAATTTTGTTCAGTTCACAACTCCCTCAAAGAAATGGATTTGTTGTTCAAAGCAGTGATTTGACTGAATTATGTGGAAGTGGTACTAATGGAAGGTCAGCAGCGAGTGCTAGATAATAAAGAAAATTATAATTAAATTGAAGATTTATAGCATTTAAACATTCCTTTTTTTTAAATCGTTCATTCCCGGTTTTCGTCTTATTTTAATTTCAATGGGATGGGTACACCCGAAAGTACCGCGAGGCCAAGGTCCGCAGCCCTATAACTTTGTTCAGAATTATCGAATCCGGGACGCCTTGGTGTGGTTCGATGCAA